>BLKR01003244.1:0-154607 GCA_011170035.1 Teleogryllus occipitalis | reverse complement strand
ACTCACACTCACACTCACACTCACACTCACACTCACACTCACACTCACACTCACAACGAGTTTTCTTGAACGAATCAGTTCGAATGTACGCTCCAACAATAAATACTGAACATTCTTGCACAGAATACGACATTGTTACATATGCAGAAACCAAAGCCAAGAGACAAAGTCCACAACTGTCTGTAAACAAACAGCTGCGTATCACAGGGGACCAAACGATTCCTAGTCTAGCCGCTAGAATTCGCTGTCCGCCCAATCTCAAAGAATACAACACGCAACAACGGGGCCGGTTTTAAGTGAGACACCGATATTAATGACAAGGAAGACAAGTGAGCCTAACTGTACGCCCGAAAGTACTTATAGTGTAAATTTTATTGGAATGACTGATTAAATGAAATTTACACAGAATATTTTAAAAACTGTTCTCACCACTGCAAGGAAACGTATTGTCAAGACCAAAATTGAGCCGAGAGACACCATCAGGTCAACAAATGGGAAATATTCTGTCATTTGGTAGGTTTCTGATTCCAAACGAAATACCATTGGCGTAATAATACTCAAAACAGTTGAGTAAACAGCAATAGCTTCAGGGAACAATTCAAATCGGCGCACATTGGCACTCATCCTTGGTAGAAGGAAGACCATGAAAATGGAGTAATACAAAGAAGTTCTAATGCTGAAATTTAGGGCATTTCCCCAAAAGACACTCATCACCTGTGAACAAAAGATTAGGTTAATTCAAAAGTAAACTACAAGCAATACACTTAGAAACACAATATCATTACTTCAAAATTACAGGAACACAATTTCATTATTTCAAAATTACAGAACACTCGCTTGGTACAGTTATTTTAAATAAAAGAAATTGAAAAATGGAAATGTGTTCATTGAATTTAATGTGCTTGAGATGAGTCTTCATTCACAGAAACTCTTCACAGATATCTTCTGAATTTTCAGTTGATTAAAAATCACATATGAATTTTGCTGACAGAAGCATCCGTACTGAGGAGAAGATCCCTTCCAAAACTACACATGCTTCTGCATTCGTTCGTTGATAATTTGCGAGAGTCGATGTGTTTTTGATAGAACTCGAGCAACAGCAACACGCAAATTAGAGTGTTTCATCTTGCACTCGGCTAACTTCAAGTTCAAACTCTAGTTGCACTCGGCAAACTTCCAATTTGAGATTATCTCAAAAGGGGGCGACAGGTAGCGGTGCACGGCGGCAAAGCACGAATGGGCACGAACATTTATCCTATGTATCGTAATGTACAGCGTGTTCCACGACTATGAACTCATAAAAAATATTTTCAGATGTAGTAGTTCCTTTTAGTGCAAAACGATAAAGAGCTATTTTGTTTGTCAGCAACATACGAACCCATTGGTATAGAGTTTATGCGGGTGAGAGGACTGATTCGTACGTCGTATATGAGAACTCTGGAAGGTTAAGCCGCTTTAAGTATTTAACATCTTTTATGGCAAGCGACTGGCTACTAAAATGCAGACTACATTTGCCTGAGAATCCATGATATCCGTGGATATTACGAAACGAAGTTCTTGTCTGTTTACATTACATTATTCAGTGCGACAGTAATGTCTCTCCGCAGGAGCCGAATCAGGACCTTCTATTAAAAATTGCATTTATGTTGGTAGCAACCATATCACTAGGAAACAAGTGAAGGAGACAACACTTATAGCATCTATTGTGATTGTGATGAGTAGGTAATGTACGTTTTCGTTTGTTACAAGCTACAGGTTGTGCTACAAACATAACTTCTCACCAGCAATGTGCCACTGCGGAGAGACTTTCCTGGCGCGCTATATTATGCACACACTCTAGGGTACAAGTTTTCAAATTGATGAAGTTCTCTACAAATTCCGCCAGAGGATACCCGAAAAAGGAAAATAATCGGTAGCCATTTGGAAATCCGAGAATACAATTACAGGCTGTCTAATTATTCTTAGAAACTTCGTGCATGAACGCTAATCGCATTTTGATGAAATCTACTTCTTTGAGAAAATTTCACATTTCTTACGTCATTTTTTAATCCTAGACAAATTTCCTGTCAAGCTTTGTTTCCAATACAACAAGATGAAAGAAATATGTCTATGGAAAATAAAAGATGGTCGAAAAACCTTAAGGTATGAATGCTGAAAAACAGTTCTTTTTAAATCCGTATTACACTTAAAAACTCCAGGGCAGTTTGGTCGATTTCTACAAAGTTTAGACAAAACAGTCGCCATAAAATCACACTGAAGATAGCCTCAATGCGATCGAAAAAGCTTTACACAGAATTAAACAATTATGATCAAACTACACCGTTTATTTCAATTTGTAATATCGAAATTATTGTATCTCACGCCACTTCTACTATCAAAGAATCAAACTCCAGGATCACAGTAATTAAATAACATACGTCTTATTGTGACGCATTCAGGATTTTAAGACCTGAAATAGAAAATTTTTAGTAATGATAAAATATTTATTTGATGGGCGCTTACCCCATTTACTGTGAAAACTGTGGAGAATGTCAAGACGAACAATACAAACCATGCGGAAATATCCAGCATTCTGATGTGGGCACGCCTGTAACAATGGATGTACTTAATATTTCATTAAAGCAAATAATATTTTGGAAATTTTTATTATCGATTCCAACTTGTCAAAAACTACAAAAAAGGGTATAGTCATATAGGATTCGTCTGAAGGTTTACAGGTCTCCTTGTAGTCTTTGAAAGAAAACTAAAAAAATAAAACAATCTACTAACATCATCTCATATCTTAACTTATAAAACATGAAACAATAAATATACACAAAAGATGACAATCCCAGATAATGCAAATTTCTAAGAACGTCTGCAAATTAGCAGGCGAAACGTATGTAACTTTTGTAACGTATGTAAACGTATGTAACGTATGTAACGTATGTAAATTTGTTGGTTTTGACTCGCTGGAATTGAATGAAACATTAAATATATATGTAACTATGCAAGTACATCTATTATTTTCTCTAATTTGTTGCGTCTACCATTTTGACGCAACGCGTCTCCAAGACCCTTAAGGGGCGTTGAGCGCTTTGCGCTGGGGAGTAATCCTCCATTACATTGCGCGCTTATGGAGTAATTCTCCATTATAACTTCCTGTCATGTCGCGTCACGTCGCAGTCAGTTGTGAAGAGGACCGCCAGGTAGCATCTCCGCGGACGCGCCTCCTGCGTCACTACCCAGCGGCCAGAATTGGGAAGGAATAAGGATAGGGGCAGGGTTTAGGACATTTCACAAGGGTTGCACTAGCCCTTATGAAGCAACCAAACTCGTTTTGTTGGATCACATTTCACATGAGTTTCGACGGGAATCGAACCCGGACCTCAGTGGAGAAAGGCTAGCAACTTCGCTATGTGCCACGAGCGTAGCAATTACAATTTATTAGAATATGTTTACATAAAAAGGTATATGCAAATGAGCGTAGAATGAAACAAAGAAGTTTAAAAAAGATATAAGAAATGCTTTCTTAAAAAAAACATTACAAATATGAAAACAATATGAAAACAGAAATTTTGCTGGCAAAATATATGAATCACGTATCAGTTTCAAAAAATTTGCAATGAAGCGTGTGCAAAATGTTAATTATATAATTTCACACTATTTTAATGTGTTGATGAAACTGTACTTACACTTTGAAGCATTCACTGAAGGGCGGTGAACCCTCATATAACTGCGTGATTTCGTCATCATAAGACCTAAGAAGACGGCGATTCTCACGTAGAACAGCCAACAAATAGCATGGATTGAAAACCTGCAAATTGATAATAAACAGTTTTTATTTAGTTTGTTTATCTTGATATTATACTTTTTAAATTTTTACTTCAAAACAAGAGGTTCAGTATTCACCATGAACCAAGAATTTTATAATATATATTTATAAGAAGGTTGCTGTACATGAAGATGGCTTCACACATTCACTATTCGGCGAGTAGCGCGTAACCGCTCGCCGAATCCCGAGTAGTTTGGACGAGTTGCTTTATTTGCCGAGTGACGAACATACGGTGCTCGCCCTACCCACCGCGGGTCGGTTTTTAGGACACATCAATGGGACCGAACATTCGCCGAACACATCAGATGTTCGGGATTGGGTGAGCAGAAGCTCGCTGCTCGGCTAGTGCCGAATGTGTGGAGCCGCCTTTACAGTCGTAGCTTTCATCGGATTTAACGCTCTAAGTGGCTATGAACAACGAGTTTTCTGTTAACAGCACACTGCCATTTTAAATTAAAAATTTTACATCGTGAACACATTTAAAACATCTTATTCTTCTTCCTTTAGAAGGATTGGGAGCAAAGGCCCGTTCTGAGACCCAGAAGTGTTCCAATTACCTGCTTTTTTCAATATCACATACCACACTATCAATACTTAATATTGTCCTTATGTTTTCGTTTAGAACTTTGACCGTCAAAGTTATACCAAGAAGAACTCGTAACATATTAACTTGCGAAGCCCCTAATTTTCTTTTGACATATTTTCTGAATGTCCGCGCTGCACTTGGAAAGTATAGGGTAGGCTGAGATATTACATGGTGTAATCTCATTCTCGTACAAATCAACACTATTTTTAAAGCGCCTGTTCATATTCATATTAAATTAACCTTATTTACTTATATTCTCTTGAATTTCAGGATTGATATAATTTGATACATGAAACATGATAATGGCAACAATAGTTTATAATAATTCGAACATAAGTTTTCATATGATAGCGTTTTAAAATGCCTTATGTTTACAGTTACAGTGTATTCAAGGGGGAAAATTAGTCATATTATATTTTTCTACAACAAAAGATTGAATGAGCAACATTTCCCATTTAAGGTGTTTCGCTGAGAGTATTTTGAGCACATTAATAAAATAGTGGGGTTAGAACTGCACGTACTTTCTCATATTATTTCTAACATTGGCAATTTTTTAAGAATTCTAAAAGTACAGTATTCTAATTAACAGGGCATAACACATGGCACATTTTTACAATTGTAATTTGCTCTACTCGAGAAAACACTTTCAACAAAAATTTGAAGACTTTTTGTGAAAAACTTGCTTTTACAGTTGCCTTTATTTCACGCAAAAATACGCAGAAACTGCTTACATTTTCTAATTTGTTTCACAGTTAAAATTAAAAATGTATGTTTTAAAAATAGGTTTCACTAAGTCTTCATGAAACGGACACGCGGACGAACAGACGGACTGACGATTTTGCTCTCAATTAGTTTTTCGTAACAAAAACTCACAAAACATAAATTCTGACTATTCAACGTGTTTGGGAAAGTAATTTACTCCATTTAGGAACAAGATTTATCCACTATTTCCTTCTCTACTTCGTAAGAGCAGAAAGTATTGTAATAGTGCACCCGGAAGTCGTCAAATTTTCGATATAAAACTGATTCTCTGGCCCTGGTAACGATAAAGTTAATAAATCTTGTTCCATTATAGGGTATATTACTTCCTCTAACACATTTTGTAGTGAGAATCCATGTTTTGCGGGTGTTTGACCTCGACAAATCGATTGACGGCAAAACGTCCATCTATCCCTCTATCCGTTGGCCGTCTGACCGTAAATGATCCGCGAATACGATCTTTATAACCGTTCCAAAGTGTCATTAGTAAATCAAAGTAGACACAATGGTTGTGTATGCAACTATGACTGCAAAATTATATCTACCCACAATGATACAAGTATATTAAAAGACTGCAAACAAGATACATAAACCTGTTTTAAAAATACGTAACTCCACAACGGTTTCTGTACATAATAATACATAAAAATACATATATACATGAAAATAAATAAAACAATATGATCTTATTTATCACCTTCATTTTGTGGGCTGAGATAAAAAGATGGTTAATTGGTAAAGAAATAAAAGAGGTCATCTTCGTCAACATATTAGTTTTATTAAGATAGCTTTCGACGGCTTTGCCGTCATCGTCAGTCTCGCTGCTGAAAAAAAACTAATATGTTGACGAAGATGACCTCTTTTATTTCTTCTCATAAGAACGTCAACAACACCACATCAGAATTCCCACAATAATTGGTAATTCCCGAGTTTAGGGTGGCACGGTTTCTTTGATTCACTGATTCGGTTAATTAGATAGGAATCGACTTAATGAACCGAATCCTTGTTTATATGTACTAGTCGCGTGTAGTAAAGTTCATGATGCTAACGCAATATATATAATTATTTAAAATAAATTATATTTCACCAGCATGTGCTACTCACCCACACCCAAGCCCCCTTTTTAATACTAAAAAATCAACTCCTTATGAAATAATAAATATCGTAAAAAATCAAGAAAAAAATCAACTTAAATACTCGTTGAAATTATAAAATTTTAATAGTATTACCACTCATATAGTAATACTGAAAATTAGTGTACTGTCTCTGCATTAATTACGTAGAACATCTTTATATAACGAAAAAATCAATGATTCGTCAAAGTATCACCAAATCTGCTTATTTCGAGAAAAATACATACTTTTTATGAACTGAAGGTTAATAAATTAATAAAAAATAACTAGTAAAGTTCATGATGTTAACGCAATAAATACAAATATTTAAAATAAATTCTATTTCACAAACACATGTTACTTAAACTTTTATTATTGGAAGCTATCACCCCTCAAACTCCCGACTTTAATACAAATGTGTAAAAAACAACGCGCCGTATATTTTTAAACAAATACTACTTAATATGTAGAAGATATCAGTATTTTTATAGAAAAAATCAACTCATATATTCGTTGAAATTGTAACTTTTTTTCATAATTTCTAGAAAATGACTAAATTTTTGCTTATTCTTTCTCCACTTTCTACGCCGCGTGTATTCAGAGAGGTAGCTATCAAAATTACTTTCAACTTTGTAGCGTGTGGACTCTTTCACGTCGAGCAGCATTTTGACACCATTAAATCACATTCAAATTTCCCTATCGGTGCAAGTTATAAAGAAATTTAGCATTCAAAACATAAATCACAGTAAGCAATTCAAACCTATTAAATGAACGAAAAGGGCACAAAAAAGTAATTCCATTTTGGAAATATCGGGAAACCGTGTTCACAAATAATGATATTCAATTTTTCAACAATAAAATGTATAGCTTTATGTGGCTTTGACCCGTAGTCATATTGTATATATTTATGCTTTGCCCTCAGAAAATTAATCAATGCCAGAAAAATTATTCTCGAGCACTCAACCAGTTATTCAAGAGAACCGCGCCACTATAAACTTAGGAATCACGAGAAATAATGAATCATTAGGGGATCAATGATTCCATCCTAATCTAGGGATCAACCGGCTAATTTGATGTGTTACATATAATTTCACTAAACGAACAACAATTTGGTGGAAATACAAATGAGAAATGTTCACATTGCCATGCATAGAGAGAAATTTAATATACATTACCACTGAATACACAAAGCTAGAAAACAACCAACTGCATAAGACAGCAGACACTGTCCCTGTGTGTGACCAAATTTCTGTAAAAACAGCAGGCAAAAACAAAACACCAGCAAGTGCTTCCGCTTGCCACATCAAGAAGCGCCCAGTACCAAACCTGTGAAAAGAAAAAGGAACTTTAACTCTAAATACTTATTTCACGTTGTGATGCAAAGATATTTCATGTCCAAACAAACTTCATTGCAATATGAGTTTGCTACCAATTAACGGAAAAATTACATGTTTTACTTCGTGACATGATTTCCTACCGTGTGTTAATTGACAAAAGATGATCAGACTCCTATACATCGTCTACACCCTAGATATTCGTAACTTTTGTTCTGAGACATTCTGTACATTCTAGCACACACAGCATAACATTCATTCTTCACTCTCAACATTTCAATACAGTGGTGGAGATTTAGGAATTAGGAATATCCATAAATTCTTATATTTTATTAATTCATTTCTGTTTGTATATTACGTTTACAAAGATTTTACCATATTTCAAAAGCGATTAACTCGTGTGCTTATTTTCACATTACTTGTGCAATCTAATACTTAGTAGCACAATCGTTTGCTTAAATAACATCCATAATTCGTCTTGGCATGCTGTTGACACTTTGTGCCACAAATTCCGCAATAGCCACAACATGTTACCATACTCGTTCCAGAAGCCGTTTAAGTTCTGGAATATTAATGATCATAAGACTACTGACCATATTATTCATAATAGGCCATATCCCTTTTATGGGAATTAGATCTGGGCTTTTCCCTGGCCTGTCCAAAACTTTGATGCCTAAAGACTGCAGATGTCTGATGATAAATTTTGAATACGGCAGGATATCCCATCCGCATGACAAATTCATCATTTTCTGGATACCATTCACTCATATGAGGGATTAGGCGATTAGAACAAGTTTGTGTTGTTCCTTCCTCATGATACCCTCAACAAAATACAATGGTACAATGCCTTGGATATATCACACTCCATACCAGAAGTTTACCGGAGTAAATAAGTAAAAGGTGTTTCCCGAATTTTTCGAATATTTGATACCGGGCCACACGTTTTATTTACTTAATCATTAGAAGGTAACTACTTCAGCAGCTATCTTATTAATTTACCGGAGTATTTAAAAGTTCAGACGTAAACTTCTCTTCAGAGAGTCTCCATGCTTTCTGCTGTCAATCTTGCATAATGTCCACTATCGAGTCATCTGAGAAGCAAACTAGCAACAAGGAAGCGCATGAAGTAAAAACTATGAAACAATCAGTAGTAGAACATATTTTTAAATTTTCATAAAATTTTGTCTTGTGTTTAAATTACAACCTGTGTTATTTAAAATATCACGAATGTTTCGAACAGATATCTTTTGGTTACACAAAGCAATTTTTTCAACATTCGTTCCTGCCATACACCACATACAAGAAAAAAAAACTTAGACTTTTAAGTTATCTTGCGGTGGCGAACTGAATTACCGCCTTATTCAAGACAAAGGAAGAACCCCAAATTCATTTCCACTCAGACAAATTGAGTGAGTATAAAGTTGCTAAAAAATCTTGAAATGATCAAAAATAGATATTCCTAATTCGTTGTCTACTGACTGTAGATAACATTAACATTTAACATCAATAAAAAGGTTTTCATATTTACCTTGTGAAGTTCTTGATACCCAGTAAACTTTAATTAATCAAACCAGAAGCTTCAAAGTAGCATGCACAAGTATAAAAGGAGTTCCTAACACATGAACCACATTCGTATTTGTTGCAGTGCATACAGATGTTCCTGTACTTGTTCATGTCTCTACATCATCCTATCTGGCAGGTCATGCGAATGTCGCTACTCTTAAGCGTACTGATTCCTCAAGGAAGAATTTGCGTTCTTTTTAAGCATAGACAGATGCTAATTATTTTCATAATTTGAAGATACGACGGTCATTTCAGAAGACATGGCAACTATTGTATAAACTATTCCGAATAACCGCATATGCGGTTATTGTACTATAAACATTTCAAAACATGGTGTACATAGTATGAGAGGCGACTACCAGATGACGTCCAAGTTCATTGGTGTCTAGCGGACAACACATTCAAACGTTCAATAGCGAGCAGCTACACAACAATTCGCTCAATAGCGAGCAACTCCCGTTCAGTGAGAATCTCATCTCATGAAAGAGAGGCTATTGCTTCAGCATGATTCCCTCTGATTGCAGAGACCCTACGTACTGTGGCGAAACCCTGCGCTTGGCGTCGACGACTTACGCCGGAGTAAGGAGCGAGCGTCCGGCTTTGGCCACGCGTACGGCTACTCCTACGCCACCGAGCAACGGCCCCCCAACCGTCGAGAGAGCGAGGTCATCGCAGAGGAGCAGCAGGGCCGCTGCCATAAAATGGACCCCAAGAGGAAGAAGGAGCGAGAGCGGGTAGAGGACCGGCCCGAGAGAATGCACCACAGGGGCATCAACAATGCAGATGCACAGCTGGTAAGCGACACGCCAACGAAGCCCGCGTACCAACTTACTCCCCTGCGGCGCAACCACTCCCACTCTCCCGGCAAGCACAGGAATCCTTACAACCCCAAGAACGAAGCTATCCCTTCCAAAAAACAGAAAACCCCCTGGATTACCCGAACATCAGACCAACCCCCTTCAAAACCCATCGCCCAAAATGACCACGACCGAACCGCCCACGGTTCTACTAACCTTCCCGCTACCCAAAAGCCATCTCAATCGTGCTCCCAATCCCAACCGCTCCCACCTCCGACCCAAACTACAAAGTGGACTACACTTGGAGTTTTTAAAATGGACCGGGCTTGCCTCTTCTCCACCAATGACTTAACTGATTAACTGATGACTAACAGACTTACCTGATAAAAAGTGACAAACAAATGATGACTGTTAAATGTACCAGGTGAGACTTACTAATTCAACCATTGTTGTATTCATGACGGATCACAACAAAATCAGAGAAAGGCTTGAGCAAATACGTACTGACCCAAGACTTAAATCATTTTTCTTCGTAACCATCAACTATCATTACAACCGTGCAACAGAAGTAGTTAGGGACAAAATTGTAATTAAAGGACTGCCTTAATTACATTTACAATAGCTTACATTTACTTAGCAGAAATGAAAAAACGTGACGAAGACGGACAACTGACGTCTCGTGGCATTTACACTTTCGAGGTATCTAGACACGACATTAACTCCATTACAAACAGAATTACTTACATTGACTATCACAAAAACAATATGCAAGACCACCGACCGCGTACCTCAGTATTTGTCAAAAACTCTACCATACAAAAAAACACTGCCGACGAACTACTGTATGTGCCTTCTGCACACAATGCCATCCCACAGAATTCTGCCCTCACTTCCAATCCCAAAACATTATCCCCAAATGTAACAACTGTGACCAAAACCACTCATCCATTCACCCTCCTGTTAATATATTACCAAAGCCCGAGAAAACCGCACAAACCAAATCCAAAAAACGCCCCAAATCCTCCAAAATTGTTTCCCCGAACCTTCCCAGCTCTCCGCCAACAATCAAAGTCCTACTCATCAGACCTCTCTTCACATACAATTCCCAAAACAACCATCAGTCAAACTCTTCTACCAAAGACCTTAAAGACTTACTGTCCCTCCTACAATCCTTTAACTTGAAGAAAATCCTCACCAACGTGAGACCACTCCTGGATATCCTCCGAGGACTAGAGGACATCCTCACCAAACTCCTCACCGCGGGTATGAAACTTATAGAAATTCTCTCCCCTTAAATGGCTCCCAAAACTCGCTTCCACACCCTTTTTACTACAAGAAACCTGGCTGAAACCCGACAGTCCTTTTACTATTCCTCACAACATTTCTCACCGTAATGACAGAACCTTATCCCCAAGCGGAGGCGCGGCCATCCTAGTCCAAAAATCCATTCCTCAGGCAACATATCAACTACCCTATACCTGCACCCTCGAGTGCACAGCCATCCAGATTGGTACCCCAGCAACTCCCATTATCCTAAGCTCAGCCTCCAAAAAACCTACATCCCACTTCCCATCACTGACCTTAATATCCAACTCAACCTCCCGTATCCTATCATAGTTGCTGGGGATCTCAACAGCAAGTCTACGACATGGGGCTGCAGGGCAAACAACAATGGACTAGTACTAGACAACTTTATCGACAACAATCCCACAATCCTACGCAACAGTGCTCCGGAACCCACCACATACACAATGACAATCCTCACGACTCGACCTAATCCACTTCCCTAACATCCATGTCTCCACGTCATACCCCAAATACAATCTTTTCCACTCCTCAGACCACCTCCCAATTGTCTTCTACACCTCTACCATACCATACCTGACACCCAAACCCGCTGCCATTCCAGTAACAGACTGGAAATCCTTCACCCACACTCTCTCCAAGAAAATCCAAATCCCTTCCCAAATCCAATTCCCAGAACACATAGACAAATCCATCCACCACATTACACACCATATCAAGCAGATATACAAGAAAACCAAAACTAATTCTAAAAATTTCCATCCAACCCCCCAGACGAAACAATACAAACTATAAGACGCAAACGACGACTACAATGACACTACTACAAATACAGACGTGACGAAGACAAGACTGAACTAAAACAGCAAAGCGAGAACGACATACCTTACTCAAACATTACTAAACACACAAATAAACGACCTGATAAACGAAAAATGCAGCCCCAAATCTGTACACAAAATCATCAAGGCTCTGCGATCCACATCTCCACGCTTTAAATCACCCAACACTGTCAACTTTGAACTCCAATAAATAACCAATTCCCTAGCTCAACTCTTGGCCGATCGCTTTCGAACCGTCAACCTCCTTCATCCTGGCCGGTTAATTCTTAACTACCTAAAAAACCCTCCCTTCCCCCACCACAACAACAGATCTAGACGATGGACGACGAGACGCGACAGTTAATATCAACAATCGACAACAGCAAAGCCCCCGGACCCGGAGTTCTTCCTTCCGAATTCAAACACCAAAAAACACGATCCGCCTCCTCGACCTAAACCTCAATTCCTATCTCAAAATCTCATACTTCTTAAACCTGGCAAGGACCACCGGCACCCGTCCAATTTCTACCCCATGAAACTCCTCCTCCATCTTTGGCAAAATCCTACAAAAAAGCATCCTTCTCCTTCTCACCCCTATCCTTCATTCAATAACCCTCCCGGCCCAATTCGGTTTCCGAGAGGTCCGCTCTCCAATCTCTTCATTTAGGCATTACAATCGGCATCCCCCTCCCAATTCCCAAAGAAATACCAACCATCCTTACCAACCTCATCCAGACTTTTGAGTACCGTCTCCCACGAAATACTTCTTTCAACTATTTACTATTTAAACCCCGAAACAGAGGGATTTATAATGGCAATCTAAGATAGAGTATGCCGAACTAGGAACTATGAAAAACATTGCATGAACATGATAGCCATATATAGTTTCGATTGACAAAAGAAGAAAGAAGCTATGCTTGTTGAAATTGCCTGAACATTGACACAAAATATAAAGAAAACAGAGACCGAGAAAATTACTAAGTATGAAAATCTCTCTAGAAACTCTAGAAATAAAACAAATGTGGGAACTACAGTGTAATAACATATTCACTCGTTATTTCGGCTGAAGGTGTAGTAACAAAAAAAAATTCAGAAAAAATGGGATTACCTCAACAAATTCTAAATTAGGACATAAAGCAGTGATCCTGCAAACATGCCATCTAGTTCGAAATTTCTTGAACTTTCACAAATGAGGCTTCCATGGTCGGTCTTGGGGGTCAGAGTGAAATCGCTCTCCTCAGTGACTGAGCTCTTTTCTTAACGTGGCAAATTTAGCATTTTGGGTCGAACTGGGTCGTTAAATTGCCACGCTTTGGATGGTAATAGAGACATGTGGCGACCATGACATTTTCCTTCACCGTAATTGCAAACTCTGCCTGCCTGAACATTACTTCGGTACACAGCTACAGAAACTGAGACAATTTTTAAATGAAAACTACAACTTTATTCTTGACGCGACGGAGAATCGAAGCCGGGATTGCACCACAGGAAGCTAGTACGCTGCCCCTGAGCCATCCTTGGGCGTATAATGATGGTGATGATGACGATGATGCATAAAGCAATTAAATTTTGTGAAACTACCGAAATAGTAAATTCTGTCATATTTACAGACAACAATAAAAATACCGCTTTCGACACCGACAGGACGCGTGGTATTGTGCAAACTTCATGCAGGAGTGTACCCACCAATTATCGTGCCTACAATGACACTTGGGGGCAGTTGGGTGGTATTCTGTGAATGTATGAATGCCACAAGTCTGCATGTTATATATGCGGTGATGGAACGTAAGATGTATATTCACGTTTTAAAGGAAAATTACTCGTAAAAGCTTTGGAAATGGGCTTTTTATATAACTTTGTTTCAACATGACAGTGACACGAAATATAAAGCTTTCAATACCCGATTGTGGCTGCCGCCCACCACCAAAAAAAAAATTCATTCACTTTCTCAATTCTTTTGCATTAAAGCCTACGGATCCTATGTGGTCTGCTCTTGGAATAAAAAAAGAGAAAACACACGTGTTTAATAAACTAGATTTTCAACATGCACTCCTTTGAGAAGGAAATTTAATTGACCTCACAACTATGGCACAGTTCGTGTAATCGATGCCGCGAAGGCGAAGCAATAATCAAAGTAAATGAAAAATCTAGACGGTGTTAAATGACAATATTTCTCTTAAACACAAATGTACGATGAACTTGTGTTTGTTCGAAACGGGTATTTTCTTTTGCTTGGAATTATCACGTATTTTGTAATATTCTGAGCTTTTTTTAATATTAGAGAATTCTTAGGTTTTCTTTACTCTTGATTGTTATCTACATTTTTCCCTAACACCACATTCATATTCTGTTGAAGTTCTTGTCATATTTTTCTTAAGTGTAGAATCACTTCCCCCATTAACAGCAAATCTGCACTTGAAGCCTAGGCCACTTAAATCTCTTTTATCACCTTTGAAGCGAATAACTTAGGAGCGACATTCAGAGCGGAGCAAGGCTGAGACCCACCCCCACGCGTTTATTTTTTGCAATGTCTTCAGCAAAGGTCATTCACCAAATATGCGAGCTTCTGCAGTCCCTAGTGTAGATTATATACAAGGTCAACCGAAATGTCGATTGCGATTATGTAATTTATCCGTGTTGCCGATGCTCCGTCATCGGATGGTTTCGAGAAACGCCGGAAAAACTGTATTCGATTATCGCCGAACTCCAATGGACATTGGAATGTAGTGGGACCGAACGAACTGAGATATCACATCGGACAGGTTTAGGAAATCCCGTGTCATTCAAACCCTATCTTTAAAATTTGTTAAGTGATATATTTATTATTTCGTTTTAGAAATCTTCAGCCCAATTTTAACCATGTTCCTCCTCTCCTCGTACGAGAGATTCGGCGCCGACGTACACCGCGGCTTTGTTCTGGCGTTTCCCCAACAAGGTATCTCCTCCAGCAAGGCATCGACCCTGCCGGGACATGCTCTGAGCACCTGGTTCTTCTCCCTTCATATGCGATACTATAATGCAAGAAGTGCATGGATTCATACGAGTAAATATGTATGTATGTGTACGAGTGTGTGTGTGTGTATGTATGTTAGTAAGGGGAGAAGATGGTGACAAGCGTGAGGAAGGAAAAAAGCGCGCGGTCTGAGGCCCGTTTATTGAGGTACTTCTCCAACATATGTCTGGTATAATCGAAGAAACCCCGGAAAACTAGCCACAACAGAAGCTAGCCACTAGAACTCTCCCCTAGTCTGGTTAAATTCGCAATCGAACTCTAGAGCATTCCGGTCACCCATGCTGCAGAGACAACGACACCGAACACACGGTAAGAACGAGGGGTGAGACTGGAGAAGGCAGGATCGTGGGCGATTCGAGGCCTGTTGAAGGTACTGCTTCTTTTTTTCTGTTTCTTCATCCTCTAAGTCGAGAGAAGCAATCGATCTGCGTTGACAGCTCCTGAAACTCTCATCCCATATAAATATTCATTATGACATTATCAGACACATCCCTTAGAACACTGTCGAAACTTCGTCGTAGTCGTATCTTTAAACTTCAGACGAGGGAGATTCACATATATACTTTCTGCCGAGTCTTCCTATGAGGGCTCCTAACCATAGTATATGGTAACGTGTACGGCAATAATTTCACTAGATCATAAATTTTGTTGTTTTTTGAGGAGGACTCCTGGGGTTCCGGAGATCCTATTGTTAAAAACGTATTGAGGTGCGATGACTCATCTTGCAACATTTCATTTCGATATTGGGTGGTATCAATTTCGAAGAAGCCATTGCTCAGGGTATCTTCTCATGAGCATACACATTTTGTCTGAGTACGAGTAAATTCTTGTATCAAGAAGCATGTGCTCAACTTTGTATGAATAAATGCATTCTCGGAGTGATGTCGTGGTAAACAGAGAATATTTTCATTTGACTGCATAGATGATGCGATTTTGTTCCGATAAGCGCTGTTATACAACTTTCTGAGTGCTTCAATATATCTCATTTATGTGTTGCGGGTGCTGTTCTTTATTAAGTCTGTCGTTAGTTTGTGACAAGTATTATAGAAATGTAAGCTTCAATTTCACGTTTAGTGGAACAAATAAAATGCGTAAACGTATCAGTTGCTTAAAGTGTCGCTGTATGATAAAATGCTCCTGAGGAAGAACTATATTTTTCTCTTCCTGATTCAGCGATATGTATGGTATAAATATGGACAATACCATACTCTGCATTTCGAAGAAGTAAGACATTGACATTGTTATTTTTATCATTTAGTAAATGCCTGAACTTTCTTATATTCTGGAGTCTTACAGCAATTGAGACCAAGTAACATTTATACTAGCAGGCCTATTCACAGTTACCTACATTACAATTATTGCTTTGCCCCTTTGTATTAAAATACTCTACCCCAAGGATCGTGTTTCCTTCAATAGAATTGTGTGTACAACATGGTACAGAGAAAGGAAACAGACGGGTATTTGTAGTGGATCTTTTTTCTTTGTTCATTTCCAATTCGGATTGAAAAAAATTTAAATTCTTATTGCACCAATTTCAATTCCTTGACAACGGTTCTGGCATTGTGTATAGATTGATTGATTGTTAGTGATTCCGGGCGCGTCAAATACTGTGGTCATTAGTCCCGTAAGTGTAGTGCGTGTTTTGCTCGGGAGGTGGCGGTGGTCTTCCCCCGCTGGATGGCCAGATCTGGCGCCGACCTATTGTCGGTTAACAGAGTTTCCCCAACCAGGAATCTCCCACCAGCAGGGCACCGCCCCAGCCGGGACAAGTTCTAAGTCCCAGACCGGTCTTCCAGCATGTGTGGTAGTGTAGTGCTTGTTAGTGTAGGTGAGTGTGTGTGTGTGTAAGGGGTGAGGATAGGAAAGGGAGAGGAAGCACGCGGCCCGTTTGTTAGGGTACTGCTCCGGCATTCGCTTGGCGTTGATCGGAGAAACCACCGATCAGAGCAGCCGGCCGCTAGAATTTTACTCCGCACAGCGACTGAATTCCACCTAGCTGAAAAGCTAGTGTCGAAAATCCTGCTCCGTCGAGACTCCAACCTAGGATCTTCCGGTCAGAGGCGCTGCAGTAACATCGGTTGATGCTCTTGTCTATCTGAAAAATACTCAAATCCCCACTAACACTACTGAAAAGACCAAGAACATCTACCCCCACAAAATACTTTCATTTTCGTTTCAAATGAACGAGTGCTACATCTAGCCTTCATCTTTTCTCGACTGAATACAAATAATGCGACTTATTTAATATTTCTCTCCGAAAATCATAATAAACTCTGGAGATTGTATATCATTGTATATTGTGCCTTGTCGTACATCTTTTAGTTTCTTGTATCATCGAACGAACCATACTTACAGCAAAGGTACGATAACCTCACTCTTAAAGGCGAGGCCTCTCATGACCAGACCCAAAACAATCTGAGGATACGTTCACGAAGTGAGTAAATTTTCGTTTTATATACATGTGGATGTGAGTAATGAGACTCTACCGAGTCTAGGAAAGTGAGTATTTTCTCAAGTGGGAGAATTTACTTATTATTTGAGAATACTCTCGAAACTATTTTTTATACGCTACCGAGCATATGCTCAGAAAACGTCAGTAAATAGCACATGCTCATTTTTATTGATACCACCCAATTGATTGATTGATTGTTTAGTGATCTGGGGCGTCAATTGCTAAAGTCATTAGTCTCATAAGTGTGGCGCATGTTTTCCCCTAGGAGGTGGCAGTGATATTTCCCCACAGGATGGTGAGATCCGGCCTCGACTTACAGACGGTTAGCGGGTTTTCCCAACCAGGTGTCTCCCATCAGCCAGCCACTGCCCCAGCCGGGACAAGTTCTAAGCTTTAAGAAAGAGGAATGATAGATCTCGCGCGGTCCGTGGCCTGTTTGCTAGGGTATTGCTCCGGCATTCGTCTGGTGTTTATGGGAGAAAGCACAGAAAACTACCGATGAGAGCATACTGCCGCCAGAATTCTCTCCCAAATAGTAAGCGAACTTGACCTAGCTATGTCGACTGTCGAAAATCCTGCCACCGCCGGAGCTCGAATCTAGGCCAGAGGCACTGCAGTGACATCAGTTTATGCCATAAGCCACCTCTTCCAGTCATACTACCCAATACGTTTATCATCTTCTGATTGTGATGCTAGCTTATTTTCCCCACGAAAGAGTTGATTTCAAGCAGAGGTATAGATCTGCTATTCAACAACACATTTTCTGCTCATGTTACCTGAAAGACATCACATGAAGAAAAAAAATGTGCGCAGTTCTAAGGTCTGACTCAGCTAGGTGAATCACATAATTTATAAAATACCAAATACAGTAAACAATGTTGAGATAATATTTTTGATCAACATTCTTTCTACGATAGGATTACAAAACGCGATATCACCAGTAAGAATTGTTTGCATATCAAAGAAACGAATAATCAGCAGTTCTTATATTAACATTGCATAGCCTTTTCTTGCGAGAGCACAGAACTCATTTCGACAATTATATTGTGAAATATCAAAACATAAGATCAGCAAGATCGTCACTTTCCATTTTCTTTAATTCTGTTATAGTCACGTAAATGTTTGAAACGGTGATGAGTGAGCACTTAACCTGACTCACGCTAGAAAAAAAAGTGATTAGATTTACAAAATGCAGAACAATATTTTTCAGCTTTCTTTGTCAAGAAAATAAATGAAGAATGTAGACAGTAAGATAAATTTTACAAGGTGATTTAGAGAGATAGTAACTTGTGTGATAATCACTTCAGAATTTTTTAGAAGAATTACTCGAACGTATGCGAAAAGTTCTGATTGTGCTGTACGCGCAAAGCTTTCAGTTGATTTGTGAGTAAAAAAAAACTACTTTCACTATCCACTTTGTTGAAGATGGCAGAAATGAATTCACAGATTTCAAGGAAGAAACGCACACAGGGAAGTTGCGAAATATTCGTATATATTTCCAGACACTAAATAGGTAAAAAATGTTACATGATATATTCAGAGTATCCCAGACCAGGCGGAAAGAAATGCCGTTATCATAATCTACGCATTCCAAGCAATATTTTTTGTATTTAAACGTTTTTAAGAGACCTTCTCGTAAGGAAGATGGAGGCAATTGTTTCTTGGAACCCTGCTTCATTAACATTTTACTTTTTATAATGTTCTCCGGTCTTTATTCCTAAATGTGTTTAAACTTCGAATGCACCTTGGAAGTGAAATTGCAAAATTCGAGACCGAATCAATTACTGAAAAAACAAAACAAAAAAAAAAAAACAATGGAATTATTAAAACGTTCTGTACAACGATATTTTGGAAACATATTGCGATCTTAATGAAAGACAGATGGAACAAGATGTCCATACTCAAAGCCTATGAATTCCGAAAAGAAATAAGAAATTTCTGTAATTTAAAAATAAATGCTAAAATGAATACAAAAGAACGAGTAGTAATTTCTAGAATTCGAAATGAACACTGCAGTCTGAGTCACATATATCTATTAAAAAAAATGACCTGCACTCTACTTAATATATACCATGTAATTAATCATTGTCCCTATTACAGAACCCACAATCAGTTTCTGCAGGAGGATGGTTTGAATCAGTTTTGGAATCCCCTGAATACCAGAACGAAGAAATACAATATTTTAAGAAACATGAAATTTAAATGATGTTTAATCATGCCCCTAAACATCCCCAATGTAAAGTTTCTGTTTTTAAGACTAAGTTTATTATGTATTAATTGTAACTGTATACATTTTCCTTCCTGTGGCCCATTTATTGTTATTCCCTATCTCGTGCCAATAAACAGGTTGAGTCACGTAACTTTAGCATCTCCTGCAGTTTTTGAACGGTTGAAGTTATTGGGTTGCAATTATCACATAAGTGCACGAGGGAATAGGGCTAATTGATACATGTATTCATTTCTATTTTATCATTTGTATTTTACGTGATATCGAGGAAAATTTGTTTCTTTTAAATGGAGCTATACATATTTTTTAATCAATCATAACGAGAGGAAAAAGACAGATCCAATGATATACATATTGTAATATGTAAGATAGTGTAAGTTCACTTTTTTATGTCTTCTGTTGTTTCATGTGTCGCATAAGTGCTCTAACAATCCAGTGTTTCACATTATACCATTATTCTCCAATGTAGCCATATTGTCACTTCAAGGTCACGAGCTGCACGGAAAGGGGGAACCACCGGAGTATTACATCGGAGTATAATGGTAAAATATGAAATAATGGATTGTTGGAGCGTTTATGTGCCACACGAAACAACAGAAGGCAAATAAAAGAGTGAACTTTCACAAAACACTATGCTGGATACTCCGCGTCACATGAAATTTCACCAGCTGGTACACCACCATACAAAACCCATACATCCGAATTTTGAAGTGCTATGGATTGTTAGAAATATGATTTTGAAGGCGTTTTGTCTCAGGAGTCCTGAGACGGGACCTTACGTCTCCTCCGCGCCTTCCGCGGGTGAACCGTTGCGTCAGCAGCGGTAGGATGATTACTACTTACTATATGGGTTTTTATAACCCGGCACTTGACGTAAATCAGCTGTCACGGTGTCATTCAATCGAGAGTTAATACGGCATCACGATGACGTCACTGTGGTGACGTTTAAGTTTCCGATTGGACGAAACCATCAACAGGTAATTTACGTCAAGTTCCAGGTTATATAAACCCAAGTATATACTTGTTTTTTTTTAACGTGGCATCTCAAGGTCACGCGCGAAAGAGGGAGAGGGAAGGCAAACTCCAATAGGGAGCCGTAAAAATCTGAGCTGTAGTGACGTTGCAGCTCCCCAATGGAGTCTGCCTTCCCTTTCCCTCTTTCGCGCGTGACCTTGCAATGCTACGTTACGAAAACCCAAGTATATACGTCTATTAACACGAGTCAATTTATTTATTTATTTAGTCAAAAAACAAACAAAAACTGTATGTGACGTATGGGAGAGAAAATCATCTGCGCACGCTTACTTGAGTTTCAGAATTCCTTCCCAACAATTTAAATATTAATAGTTGAAAGATGAAAAATACTAATAATAATAATAATAATAATAATAATAATAATAATAATAATAATAATAAATTTAAAAGAGCGAGAGATTAACATTTCAAAAACTAGATATTTTCGTTGCCGAATTATAGAAAACTTATTTTTAATGGTAAAGGAACGAACAGATTTGATCAACAAAACGTGCGCATAGTGAAGCTACATTTACGTCCAGAAGCAAATCAAGGGGCCATCTCAGCATTTGCTCAATGGATCAGGGAAACTGGACAAAAACCCGATCGAGATGGGGGTCATTGACGCGGAAGCTGAAGTACATTACTTCTTACAGGCATATTGAGTCTTTTTTTTAATTATACAATGCAAATGTAAACTAATTCATTATACTATATCTTGGTTTTGTTAAAGTTAACATTATTTTTCTAAGAGTCAAATTTCGTAGCCCATTGGTTCGTTCAAGTCAAAGAGTGAAGATCAAATCTGCTGTTTCCTTTCTACTAGTTGGAAGTTCATAGTGATACACCTTCATAATGATAAGGAAGTCCGTTTCAGGAATCTTCTAATTCAATGCTGTTTTAAGAAAAGTGAGAAAGTATCTTACATACGATGAGCTCAGCACTTCACACTATAATTTAGAAACGCACATTTTTGCTAGATGTGCATTAATGTAATTTTTTCCGCTGCAGAAGTGAAATTTATTTATTTATTTTATTTTTAATTTTATTGAAATTGAAATCATATTCTAATTCTGAAAGCATATTCTTACATGTAGGTAGATATTTTCAGGGGAACGTTTTCTTTACAATAATTGCATTTGAATTATTGAAGCATGTGTTAATTGTTTTGACGTAAACAGTTTTTAATTGTTTTGACGTAAAATAAATAATAATAAAAATAATTTCTAAAACATATCTGTCTTGTCACCCTACATGCCCTCCGAGGCAATTCAGACCCTCACGAGATATAATGCTGACAGCGCCAGCGACGCGACGCGGCGATGTAACGGCTGCAGGGCCAGTAGCGGCGCGCAGTGATATCCGCGCAGCGGCAGGCAATTAGGTAAAGAAAATGTATGAATACTAATTGTCGCAAAACAGTACTTACAGTGCCTCATAGCACTTAAAAATTTACTTACAAGTATTTTGCAGTGCTGAACTAAATGGTAAAATTTTAAGTCAATTCGAGTAACCAGCGTGGTGAGTGTTGCGAAAGAGAACTAAGTGCGCAACAGCACATACTTTTTCACATTATTTCTAACTGCTCCACTGTATTATAATACTCATAATTATGAAAAAGTGTTTATATATCCACCAAAATAGAATCGAACCCAGAATCGAACGCAGGTCCCACGAGTTAACTCGCTGTCGGCCACACCATTGGAAAGTTTTCCATTCCGGCCAACGCTTAAAAATGTCAAATTCAAATCAATATTTCCAACACGCAATTTTTTCAATTTTCGAAAATACGGACAGTTTGCCGAAAATGGAACTAGCATAATATTTTTATCACCTGTTCTTACAGACGAAAAAGATTTATGAAAAAAGTTCGTGAGGTTTTTGAGAAAATAATTTTTTATAATTTGCATAAATTTCAGACACGAATTCCGCGAAATCTACACGTTTTCCAAAAAAATGAACATGACCTTTTTTATACAGCTGATTTCTTTCAACAGACTTTGTCTAGGGCAAAACTCTCTATTTTCAATTTTGTAGTTTTGAAATACTTCTCTAAAAACCGGAGAGTTCACCGAAAGTGGGACTAGCACGATTTTTACCGTCTTTTTATATACAAGAAGAGAAAATCGAAAGAAAAAATTTAGAGAGGTTTTTGAGAAAAAATTGTTTTAAAAATTGAAAATTGCCAGATTTTGCGCAGAATTACGCGAAAACTACTAATATTTTCGAAAACTGAACATAACCTTATTTCAAGATGTGTCTTCAAAGAACAGATTTCACTTGGAAAATGAGTTGCAATTCTACAGTATCATGCTGATTTCTCTAGATTATAGGCAAACTAAATTTCCGGAATATATCCCGAGTATTTGTATTTCCATTGACAGCCTTTATTGATTTCTAAAGATACTACAAAACATGTCACATCATGTTAATTTACTGTTATGTGGATGTGGGGATACTGACTATTATTTTTTCTCTTTTCATTCTTCGACTTTTACGTGTCTTTCGAAAAGCCACTGCTTAAATGGTTGTTCCCTCTCTTGCCGACTGACTGTCCCACAGATCCGCGTTTTCAGCACTGTGTTCTTACTAAATACTTTCTAGCATACGTACGTATATACGGAGTAATATACGTATTATAGAGAAATTTATGTAATACTGCGGAAAATCGATTTCGAGATCTCAACGTTTTGGAATTCCCTGACATCGAAAAAGTGATTTTTCAAAACGTCCGTGTCTGTGTCTGTCTGTCTGCTTCTGTGTCTGTCTGTCTGCCTCTGTGTCTGTGTCTGTCTGTCTGCCTCTGTGTCTCTGTCTGTCTTTCTCTCTCTGTCTGTCTGTCTCTCTGTCTGTCTCTGTCTATCTTTCTCTCTCTGTCTGTCTGTCTCTCTGTCTGTCTGTCTCTGTCTGGGTCTGTCTGTCTCTGTCTGTGTCTGTCTGTCTCTCTGTCTGTCTCTATCTGTCTCTCACTCTCTCTGTCTGTCTGTCTCTCTCTCTCTGTCTGTCTGTGTCTCTGTCTGTCTGTCTGCCTGTCTGTCTCTCTTTCTGTCTGTCTGTCTCTCTCTGTCTGTCTCTCTTTCTGTCTCTCTCTGTCTGTCTCTATCAGTCTGTCTCTATCTGTCTGTCTCTATTTGTCTCTCACTCTCTCTCTGTCTGTCTCTCTGACATACACGCTTTGGAGTCCCCTGATAACAAAAAAGTGTTGATTTTTTCAAAATGTCCCTGTCTTTCCGTCTCTCTCTTTGTCTCAATAACGGTTTAAAATTTTTTCTTTAAATTTTCGTACATATAAGGCTAATTGCAATGTTTACGAAAATTACACAAATGCAATTTTTGTAAATATCTCTCATGCCTTTAGAATGCACATTTCCAGAAATTTGTACACATTATTGCATTTGTGAGTAGAAGCGCTTCAAATAACTTTTAATATTTTTTTTGAAAACTCAATAGTTTTCTGTGAAAAAACCCCTCAAATGTCGCATTTACAGTAAAGCTTACGCCATTTTCGTAAATATGGCTCCAAATTTTAAAATGAAAATTTTCATATAGGACGAGGGTTTACTCTTCTATTATATTCTTAAAGTAATTTTTCGTGCCTGTCATTAGGAAACAGAAAAATTGTGAAAAAATGTGAAAAAATGATGTTTGGGCGGCGACAAAAGACAGCTGGCAAAAGGATGGGGCACAATCGAAAAGTTAGACCCGGCTAAAGAAAATAGGAAACTAACTGGTATGAGAACGTCTGTGCCATTCTGTAGTACTAGTTTCTCATTGATGTAGACCGTGAGCCCCTCCCAGTCAGCCGATAATTAACTGGCGGAAGGACCATCATGGCGCGTACTTATTATTGATGCGACATCGACAACAAACTTTGATATTACCAAACATTGACGTTTAAAATTGAAACATCGGTGTTAATAATACTTCGGCTAAAAAACAATCTGTTTTTAAGCAACATTAAACATGTAATTTATGAATAGAATTTCACTGAAATCAAAGCTACAACTCCTCTCCATGTGCAAAACATGTGACAGGATTTTCGACTTTAGCGAGTCAGCTATCTCGAATTCAGTCGCTGTCTGGAGGAGAATTCCAGCGGCTGGTTGTTCTGATTGGGAGTTTTCCGTTGTTCCGCCGATGAACACCAAGCGAATTTCGGTACCCTTACAAACGGGCCACGGACCGCGCGTGATCTTTTCTAATCTTCCTTCTCCTTTTATCACTCCTTACTTACACTCACATGCACTACACTGCCACAGATTTTCGGAGGGAAGACGGGAGCTTAGAGCTTGTCCCGGCTAAGGCGGTTCCCCGCTGGTGGGTGATACGTGGTTGAGGAAAATCCCACTAGCCGTCGGTATGTCGTCGCCGGATCTCGCCATCCAGCGGGGGAAGAACACCGCCACTTCCAGAGATAAAAACATGCACTACACTTACGGAACTAATGACCATAGTAGTTGACGCGCCCGGAATCACTAACAATCAATCAATGAATCGACACTAGCTTGTCAGCTAGGTCTCAATCAGCCGCGGTCTGAAGGAAAATTCTACAGGCCGGCTTTTTGGATGGGTAGTTTTTCGTGTCTTCTCCGATGAACACCAGGCGAATGCCGGAGTATTAAAGAGCTAGGTGCCGCGCGCGATCTATCCTCCCTTTTCCTCTTCCTTTCCTTACCCCCTTATTTACACGTCTCGGAAGACCACTCGAGAAACTTGTCCCAGCTGGGGCGTTGCCACGCTGGAGATACCTGGTTGGGGACGTGGGAGATACCTGATGAGGGAAAATCCCCTCAAGCCGACGTAGGTCGGCGCCACCGCGGGAAAATCACCGCCACCTACCTCGATAAAAAGCATGCACAACGCTTACGGGACAAATGACCTTATCAGTTGACGTGCCCGGAATGAATCAATCAATCTAGCTACCTAGGGTCTCCAGTCATAGGCAGGAGGTCAGATATTAGCCACGCACCTTGATGCCGTATTTTGCTAAATGCGAGAAGAGCGGGGGGTTTGTTTACTTTGACAGCAGGACTATTATATCACATCTGTAGCTCGGTTTCCGATGCGAAATAGTTTCTGTTATACGGGAGGGACTATAATTTTGTAAACAACGCTGGTTGCGATTATTTATTCTCAATTAAACACAATGTTTTTAAAGGATTGGGGGTATGTATTCAGAGGCGGAAGAATACGTGCGCGTGCGCATATAATACTATAGGCAGTGGCGCCGTTCAGGTGTAATGCGCACATGCCTCAATTCAACAGGTTAGATACGAAGGGAGTCATGGGGGGAGAGATGAATGGTGCATGGGTCGACTCAAAATGCCAGAACACACAGTAAAACATCCCTCCAAAACCACCCTCACACCTAACTAAACTGAACTCGCTACTGCATTCGTGTCTTAGCTAAATCGTCCAACGAAATAAGACAAATCAATTAGTTAAAGTGTCTTAATCGAAAGAAACTCTTTCGTTGAATGGAGAATAGTGTGTAAAAATGTGTCGTTAGTCGTGAAATTTAAATCACAAAGAAGAATCTTTGCTTCTACGCTTAGAAAAGCATAGAAACAATAAGTAAATAAATATATGAATAACTGTTCACTTCATGAGGGCGATCATTTTCATTAAGATCCAGATTGTATGTTATTATCGAAATCGCGAAAGTATCCATTGCGATCACAAACATAATGTACTTAATATCAGCCGCGTTGCGTCGCGTTCATTGCTTTGTGGAAGAGAACAGATGGCCACAGCCGGTCGTCCATCGCTGCACACCCTCTCACACTATGTTGATAATAACACTTTTATTATCCAAACGAAATTTAAGTGAAAAGTATCTCATAATAGCCCAATAAAATGATTTTTCGCGCTGAGAAAACATTATTGGTAAACATTACAACTGCAACTCTCGAGAATGTTTTCTCCTTTGATTTCTGGTAAGACTTGGAGCACAGTCACCGGCTTAGGTAGCTCAGGGCATCAATCGATGTCCCTATAGTGACACTGACGGAGATGTCCTAGGGTTCGAGTCCTGAAGATTGAAGGATTTTCAAAACTAGCTAGATAGGTAGGGCGAATTCTGTCGCTGTCTGGAGAATTCTAGCGGCCGGCTGTTTCTTTTAGCTCCGACTGAATTCTAGTGTTGGCCGGATGTACCGATCGGTAGTTTTTCGTCGTTTCTCTGATCAACACCAGGCGAATGCCGAAGCAGTACCTGAACAAACGGGCTGCAGACTGCGCGCGATCTTTCTTTTCTCTTCTTTGTCCTATCTTCACCCTTTACTAACACTTACATGCACTACAATACAACACATCCTGAAGATCAGTCGGAAGCTTAGAGGTTGCTTTGACTTGGGGGAGGGTGCCCCGCTGATGGAGGAACCTGGTTGAGGAAAAACCCTCAAGCCGACGGGGAGGTGGACACCGGATCTCGTTATCCCGCATGGGAAAATCACCGCCACCTCCCGTGATGAAAACATGCACTACACTTACACAAATACAATGTCAAAATACAAACATGTACAGAGTCATGCATTACATTGACAAAAAAGTCACTGGAATGACTTTGGCAGTTGCCGCACCCGGAATCATCAATCAACGAAATAATTTCCTTGCTTACCTCAAGAAGTACTGGGGACGCTGCAAGTGACGAACGTGTGTGGGGACGAGCATGACAGCCCCGTTGTTCCACAGCCCAATGCCCTCTTCGAAGACGTAGACGAAGGGCATGCCTTCCTCACCATTGAGGCGAGGGTCCTGCGGCACCGGCGGCACTAAGCCGTTCCTACGGGGGCCTCGAGCAGCCCGGCGATTCATGTCGATCGCACTGATGCCTGAGCGCACTGATGGACCGGCTCCACGGAGCACCGGATCGCGCAGCGTTCGCGACGGCGGATAGCGACGAAATGCGGCTGACTAAGATTCACCAACTGGTGGAGGGGGGCGGCCGCATGAAGTGAGGCAGTGCGAAAGGTTGGCTCGGGTGGGGACTAGGAGGTAGAGTGGGCGTGGGGGCGTGGATGACGAACTACGACTTAACTGACAGCGGTGGGGAACGCCCCAAATAAACATTTTTTTTGCCCACATTTTTGCCAGAGATAAAGAAAATGAAATCATTTTACTTTCGCTATCTTGGAATTCGAATACTAACAAATTAGAAAAGGTGAGATATAAACAATCAAATTATAAATAAAAAGAAGACGATGAGGCTCAGCAAGAAAACAAGCATAGATTTTCTCGTTTTATTTGCAACGGTTACATAAAATGATGGTTGTTTTTTATCTCAAATACGACCTATGATTC
Source organism: Teleogryllus occipitalis (assembly GCA_011170035.1). Lineage (NCBI taxonomy): Eukaryota > Metazoa > Arthropoda > Insecta > Orthoptera > Gryllidae > Teleogryllus > Teleogryllus occipitalis. The sequence goes on along the minus strand of BLKR01003244.1, from coordinate 126,508 downwards.
GGGATTCTGTGCAAGACCCTTCGCCGAACTGTTTGAATATCAGGCCATTTTTGTTTCTTCAACATCAAATCCACATCATAAAACCAATTTGTATTTCATTGTAGTTCAAATGTGATCTGTTTTATAATAGTTAATGCTGTGGTCATGGCAAATTCTTTTATATATTATTTGTAGGTACAATTGACTCTCGGGAGATTTATGAACCCTCGCTTCATTCAAAACGATCAATCAAATCCCAAATCGGGTCGCATTATTTTGAAGAAAAAAAATTTCATTTGCCATAGCTGGGGGAAGTGTTTTCTTTTCATGTCGAAATGTATTTCTTTAAAAAAATGAATTATCAACGAATATGTGTGAATTTTTAATTTGTGCGAATATATCATCGCTGGCTGATTTTCGTTCATGAAGTCCAATTCAAAAGTTCCGGTGACCACGTGTTTGAGAAAATTAAATTATTTTCTTTCATTACCGGAAGGTCTACGGATGCGTTACTTCTGAGTATTTCCTGTTTGTTTTGAAGTCTGACCGCCCACGGCGCAACGCAAACGACGACGTGAGGCTCCACGAGAGACGTGTCGAAAAGATTAGGCGCAGATAAAAGGACGTTTCGATCTGCTGGGGTGAAAGGAAGTGTTAGTTTATTTGAAGTTATCAGCGGAAAGGAGAACCCAAAACAATACTCGCATGATCACGAGAAGGCCTTTATACTTCGATTTTGCTGTAGTGGCCGATGACATAAGGTCATTGTTTCACCTGCCTTATAAACTAAATCTTTTTAACAGTGGTACGCACATTCCTGAGGCCACGATCCCCATTGACAAGGACCTTCGTGAATTAATTAATAACGTTTATTTTATAAAGCAGAAAGTGTAACAATGACCTAATGTCATCGGCCACCACAGAAAAATCGACGTATACCGAATCTTATCTTACTTCGTATACTGATCAATCGATTTTTGCTGGTGGACGAGGGTGAAAGCGGTGGATATGCAGTTGTGTAGAAAAGTAGGTACGTAATTTATTCAGTGATTAATCGTGTAGAGTTTTCATGTTAAGAAAGCGAATGGATCGCAGGGAGAAGGGTTAAATATTGGAAAGTGGTGAAAGAAAAACTATTTTAAAAGTATTCGAGCACTTAAAAGGAAAATATCAAAACCGTATTTCACAAATCTTTCCATGTGAATGAACTTTGCAGAGCAACAGGCATCAGCGGATGTTGCTTCTTTATAACAAAAAGGGAAAATGAGAATGAACTAATATCAATTCCGAGAAAAAATAAGGTTACCTAGACTAAACTATATATAACCAGTAGAAAAGTGAATTATGGCGATTTTGTATACAACGTGATAGGTCGCACCGGGAGAGGGCGCTCAGTGCATCACCTGATGTCACTGCAGCGCCTCTGACCGGGAGTTAGAGTCCTGACGGCGGCAGGATTTTCGACACTAGCTTTTCAGCTAGGTCGAACTCAGTCGCTGTCTAGAGGAGAATTCTAGCAGCCGGCTGCTCTGATCGGTAGTTTTTTGAGATTTCTCCGTTCAACACCAGGTGAATGCCGGAGCAGTACCCTAACAAACGGGCCACGGACCGCGCGCGATCTTTCCTTCCTCTTCCTTGTCTATCCTCTCCCCTTACACACTAAAACTAACATGCACTTCAATACCACATATTCTGGGAGACCGGTCGGAGGCAGAACTTCTCCCGGCAGGGGCGCGCCCTAGTGGTTGGTTTCCAGAATGTAGCGGTATTTAAATCATCAATGCATATGCTAGGAACGAATGGAAGTCCACGTGGGCAGGTTCCTTGTAGTCTTGTCCGGTCTGAAATAACCGCCATAAGTGCAACGTTTATTTCTCCGACGAGTGGGGTGTTTGTTCGGTGAGCACTTCCGAGCCGCGCGCGCAGCCGTGCCTCAGTCCTGCTTTGACGGGCTTGGTGTTATTGCCTACTGACGCTGTATTGTTAAGGATAATTTAATTGTTCGATTGGTTAGTGAGTGATTCCGGGCACGTCAACAGCTTAGGTCATTAGTCCCTTAAGTGTAGTGCATGTTTTCCCCTCCGGAGATGGCAGTGATCTTCCCGCGCTCGATGGCGAGATCCGGCGCAGACCTACCGTCGGCTAGCGGGGTTTCCCCCTAACCAGGACTCTCCCATCAACGGGGCACCGCCCCAGCTGGGACAAGCTCTAAGCTCCCGACCGGTCTCCCGGAACATGTGGTAGTGTAATACATGTTAGTGTAAGTGTGTGTGTGTGTGTGTAAGGGGAGAGGATATGACAAGGAAGGGGAAGGAAAGATCGCGCGCGGTCCATGGCCTGTTTGTTAGTATTGCTCCGGCATTCGTCTGGTGTTGAACGGAGAAACCTCGAAAACTACAGATCAGAGCAGCCGGCTGCTAGAAATATCCTCCAAACAGCGACTGAATTCGACCTAGCTGAAAAGCTAGTGTCGAAAATCCTGTGGCCGTCAGAACTCGAACCTAGGACCTCCCGGTCAGAGGTGCTGTAGTGATATCAGTTGATGCACTGAGCTACCGCTCCCGGTTTAATTGTTCGATATGAGCGAGAATTCGGAAAGTATGTTCTTTAGAATGCACTAATGTTTAATATAACATTTTACATTTTTTGTTGTATTTTATATGCGAAAGTATCTCTGTATATTTGAGACAGGTTTTTTAGTTATCAGAAATTTAAACTGAGTTATCTTGAGTTGCCAGCAATTGCCAAGAATGCTCTTTCAAGGCGTATATTCCCTTAACCTCGTGAAACAAAATGGTGAAAAAGATTTTCTGCCCGAATTTTCCCTTTTCCCCCAAAAATCGATTGTTTCAGATGCTTTTACAGTCTCTCCACGAGAGCTATTTGAGCTCTTTCCTGAGGGTGAACTCTCTCATGCAACACATTAACGGAATAGAAAAATGCAAATGCGATAGATTTCCCGTAAAGTTCTTGGAAGTATTCCAGAGGCAGTATTAAGTGAGAAGATACGAATATTCACCTGCCAAATTGCTGACAAATGGAAAGCTTGCAACAGAATGGTAGACAGATTTGCGGCAAGGAACCCAGCATGACTGGACAACGAAATGGTGTGTGTCAACGAAGAAGCGCAGAAAACGACGAAAGGTAGACCTGAAAAAGAATTCTCTTCATGTTCGAAGAGAATAAAAGGATGAAAAGTACGGCGAGTTTTTACAGAGCAATTAAATTCGAATTTGTAATGGAGACACCACATAGGACAAATGCAGAAATACATGTAGCTCGATTAGACGAAAAAATTCAGAAACTTCAAGCAACAAAATTGAATATTGGGGGTGCATATATCTCTCTGGGTCACAAATTGTTGAAATCAATGGGGGAAAAGTGTGTAAATTCACTTACGTTAAAGCCTTCTCTCGGAAGTGCTTTATTTGTGATGCATATTCACAGCAATTGAACAACCTAAAACAAATTATAAAAAACCTTGCCGTAAGGAAGCTTCTTATGTTGGTCTTTCACGCTCAGATTCATTTCTTCGCGTGCCTTAATGACATTTCTTTTAGACTGAATTTTATAAAATGGCGGGATATGAAGAAAAGATGAAGTATGATTCAAGTATGATTCCCATCTCGATCAGGTTTTTCGTCCAAATTCCCTGATCCACTGAGCAAATGCTGAGATGGCCCCTTGTTTTGCTTCTGGACATAAATGTAACTTCATTATCTGTGCACGTCTTCTAGAATTCATTGGGAAATATAGTTATTCAAATTATCGTTTCCATGTTGTTGCGGCAGGAAGTGTTATTCCTTGACGAAGGACATCATGGATAAGAGCCCAAAATGTATTGCTTATTTATCCTTGAAAATAGATTTTATAACATAAGAGCTTTATTTACTTTTTATTTTATTTATTTTTTTATTTTCATAATTCATGTTGTATATGACTTATGTATGGATCACAGAATTTTGAAAATGTGCACAGAATTCACTTCTCCCCATAGCACGTCATTCGCATTTTCAACTGTTTTTTGACGTAAAATAAATGAATAAATAAATAGGTAAACGCAAATCGTTATGAAATTTGAAAGGAAATGGGTCTGCTCATGGACATTTCAAAGCAAGGAAGCGGTACAACGAACGATGGGAACATTTTTGGCAATTTTTCCAAAATCTAGAGCAGTATACTAACATCACTTGGATAGATGAAAGTCTCATTCGTTGCTTGTCTTTTGTTTTAGAAGCATTGACGAGCGGACATGATGTGAATACGGAAGCTTTCAAAAAAAAAAAAAATTGAAACAGCAAAATTTTGTGTAAGTTTATACGGATGGTACTTCACGCCTTTAACAGAGCACAAAATATTAATTCATTGCGCTGATGCCACTAATGAAATGATTGCTCCAATAGGACTGTCCGAAGACACCCAAGAAGCCCGCCACAAAGACTTCAAGTCATGACGAGAAAGAAATGCCTGGTTGGGGAAACCCACTTACTTACCCTCACATGCACTATACTACCACACATTTTCGGAGGAAAGACGGGAGCTTAGAGCTTGTTGCGGCTAGGGCGGTGCCGCGCTGGTGGGTGATACGTGGTTGGGGAAAACCCCACTAGCCGTCCGTATGCCGGCGCCGGATCTCGCCATCCTGTGAGGGAAGAACACCGCCACCTCCCGATTAAATAACGGAACTAGTGACCTCAGAAGTTGACGCGCCTGGAATCACTAACAATCAATCAATCAACGATAAATTGCAAAATTCCATGTTTTTCTATTTAAAAATGTTCCTGCAATGACTGTGTAATTAAATATGTTAATGGTATAAATTTACCAACTTTCAAATGTTCTATATTTTATCGCTTTTTAAAGAAATAGGATTTGAATTTGGAAAGCGAGGAAGAACACTCTAATGATAAAAATAAATAATATAATATTGTGGCCATATTCATATCTACGAACAAGTGCGACAGTTTAAGAAATGAGAAAAGGAACATGGTGAACTTATACGTGTTAGATGAATGTTGAATAGACGTTGGTTGTAGTCTATCAAAAAGTTGGAAGAACAAAAGCATAAAAACAACGAAGGATTCGTTTTTGGGCTGTCCTACAGCTCGGGGACAACGGTTTGTACTTCTACACGTCGCACAGAGGGCTAAATGTCAAATCTAAGTGTAACTAGATCCCCTCTCCACAACATTTTAATACCGACCATTTGTATTAGTAAATTTGATCGCCAATGTTGGCAAAATGAGATTTAAGAGCGGATTTATTTTTTCGGCTGAGAGTTTTACCTTGGGAGAGGGATATTCCTCTTATTTTTAAAGAAGCGCTGCGCGAGTTTGACGCACGGCAAGTGCTCAAAGAAGCTCTCGTGCTCAGTTCTCAGTGGAAGGTGCATGCGAAGTACTTGTATCCAGCAGTCATAATTTTAATCCATTACATTTCTTGGCGTAAAAAAAGCTGTGAAATAGTGCCGCACGAGCTAAATTTTACTTTTTTCCGACTTTCAAGTAGATTCAACTATGGGGATTAAGTAATATTACAACGAAGCCTTTAATTATACAGCTGAGTATGTGTACTTTATAATGCACTAGGTTTCACGTCCAACTATGTCCAGATAAGTTGTGTTAAATTTTAGACCATGGCGTACATCGAGTGTCACCTAATGTAATCTGTTTCCGGTTGCGCACAAGAAAGCAGTCACCGAAGCTGTACTAATGCCTTTTCTGAAGGATAAGCTACACTGTCAGAAATTTATGCATTACTTTTAATGTAAAAGTTTATGAAAGTCATTTTCATGTGCGTAAATTAAATTTAAACAAAAAAGTAACTTTAATGCACGTGTACTTTAAATTTAATGTAAGTGTACAATTACATTGAAGTTACAAGTAAGTTAAGTTAGCAGTCGTACATTAAATCTATATTGATTTTAATTTGAGCATTAAATTTAATGTACACGTACACGAATCTCCCTTTATTGTACAAGGTACATTACAATTCATGTACAGTCGTACATTAAATATACATTAAATTTAATGTAATTTCTGACAGTGTACGTTCACTAGAATGGGAACAAAGAACGGAGAAACGCCTGAAAGATATTTTGAAAGTGTTTTATGGAAACTTTCGAAGTAAGTGGAGAAAATGATGCTGATTTCATTGTATATACTCTCGATGGCTATATCCGGGCATTTGTGGAAGTGGTATGTAAGGAAATGGAATTTTAGAATGATTGAAACTTATGTACACCGCGAGATGGTGATTGCAAACGTCTGGTCAAAACGATGCTGCCCATAAGAGAAGACCACATCTTCTACTCGATAAAATTAAAAATACACACAAGAAACCATGACCTCCTCCAATCCCATTTACTGCGCAAAACGCATTGGTATTTATGGCAGAAAATATCATTGCATAGCTATAATATATTGTTAGAACTGAAACTATGAAATGTAATTTTAATACATATATAATATAATATACTATCCCCATATAACCTCTCCTATCATCCTGCATGTACACGAGTATCCCCTACAAATAATATGAATGTAGCAGATGATGAGAAACAGAACAATTTAACAGGAAGAAAGAAATTATGATACTTCGTGAAAATGGTCCCAGTGATCAACGTAAGAAAGGTACCTCAAATAATCATGAAACATTGGAAGATTTTTTGAACGTGCTAAAACTCAACAAATATTAGAGGCATTGAAGAAGTTATCTTTCGCCGTTTTATTAATTTATTTTTATTCATTTAGTCAAAAACTGTATGTGACGTATGGGGGAAAAATCATCTGCGCACGCTTTCTTGAGTTTCAAAATCCCTTCCCAACAATTTAACTATTAATAGTTGAAAGATGAAAAATAATAGTAGTAATAATAATAATAATAATAATAATAATAATAATAATAATAATAATAATAAAAAATTTAAAAAAGCGAGAGATTAACATTTCAAAAACTAGATACTTTCGTTGCCAAATTATAGAAAACTTATTTTTAACGGTAAAGGAAGGAACAGATTTGATTTTTCTGTATTGTTAACAAAATAGAAACCTACCCTAAGCTATACTATCATTACAAGCAAAAGGAAAGTTCAACAAAACGTGCGCATAGTGAAGCTACATTTACGTCCAGAAGCAAATCAAGGGGTCATCTCAGCATTTGCTCAATGGATCAGGGGAACTGGACAAAAACCCGATCGAGATGGGGGTCATTGATCCGGAAGCTCAACTACATTATTCGTTACAGGCATATTGAGTCATTTTTTTAAATTATGCAACACTTTTTGTTGTAATATTTTGCAACAACACTGTTCATAATATATTTTGATTACCTAAAGGACTAAATCATTCAATAATTAAGCCTTAAGTTCTGCAAAACTGTAGCGTTTCACACATGCTGTCATATTCATTTTTCCCTTCACAAAATGTTCATTCACGGACACAGGATACTTGCCCAATGTCACTGCAGTGCCCCTGACGAGGACGTCCTAGAGATCGAGTCCCGACGGTGGCAGGATTTTCAGCAAGTCGAATTCAACCACGGTATGGAGGAGAATTCTTGAGGCCGGCTGCTCTGATCTGTAGTTTTCCGTGGTTTCTCCGATCAACACCAGGCGAATGCCGGAGTAGTACCCTAACTAAACGGCCGCGGACCGCGCGCAATCTATCCTTCCTCTTCCTTGTTCTATCCTTACCCTTACCACACTTACTCACATGCACTACAGTACCACAATTGTCGGGAGACCAGTTCAGAGCCTAAAGACTGTCCCTTTTGGGGGGGTGCCCTGCAGGAAGGAGATACCTGGTTGAGGAAAATCCTCGTAAGCCGACGTAAGTTGGTGAAGGATCTTGCCAGCCTGCGGAGGAAGATCATCACCATCTCCCGAGATAAAAATGCACTACGTTTACGCTACTAATGACCTAAGTAGCTGACTCGACATGATGCCCTTATCACACTCAATCTTGTCTCATCCTGTCTGCCGGCTTGCCTTTGCTACTATGTAGTGGTTAGGCGGAAGAGCAGGCCCTATGGCCTGAGCCTCGCCATTAATAAAGAAATTATTATTATTATTATTATTATTATTATTATTATTATTATTATTATTATTATTATTATTACTACTACTACTACTATTATTATTATTATTATTATTATTATTATTATTATTATTATTATTATTATTATTATTATTATTATTATTATTATTATTATTATACAATTATGTCTCTGGATGTTGTCCCAGGATTGAAGTGACCTTACGGGCTTTTGCCAAGTGAAGGCCCTTTCCGATTTTGATTTTGGAGTAGGATATATGTACTAGGCGTGAGTCACACTGCTATCCAGAAACTTCCTAACTATTTTGCATGTGTTGAGGATTGTAACTTTTTGTAATTCTATATACAATGTTTTTGTCAGGTTTAACTGTTGTAGGCTATTATACAAGGTTTTTGGGATGACTCCAGTTGTGGATACAATGATGGGTACCGTGTAAACTTTCTCCATTATTCATAGCTGTTTTATTTCTATTGCTAGTTCAGTATACTTGGAAATCTTTTCCATGTGGGAGGACTGAAGGTTGTGTGTATTTGGGATTGCGATATCTATTAAGTAGGTGATTTTATTATTATTATTATTATTATTATTATTATTATTATTATTATTATTATTATTATTATTATTATTATTATTATTATGTATACTTCCTACGCCAGGCGGGGGCTCTTAGGGGTTTATAGATCCCTACCTATTTCCAAACTATCATTCAGTTCGCTGAGACACTGCTCCGCCTCAATGAGTTTCAGTGCGTTCCACAGTGGTCTATTTTGCTCATTTACGGGGACATTTGCCTTGAAACCAAAGTTATTGAAACCTCAATGTATCGATTCAGGAGTGTGAACAGAAGCTTGAATTGTTCGAAAAAGTATGAATAGACCATATTCTATGAAGCGTAGAGCGATAAGGATTCATGAAACGAAGCGAAAGATGCAGAGCGCGCTCAGTCTTGTTTGGAGGTCGCTCGGTAGGCTGTGTTCGAGGTGTCCTAGTACGTGCGTGTTATATTCCAGTGTGAACATTTTTATCTCATCGTGGAATCTGGTTCTTCAGGTACGTTCTACATTAATTTTAATACGTGTTTATCGTTTTAGAAGTATTAAATTTATTTTATTAAAAAACGGGCGGAAAATGAAGGTGTATAACTCTTAGTCGAAATTCATTGGAGTAGAACAAAATAGGACCTCGTTGTAACATGACAAATTTTTTTATATGATGTAGAGTATTTATCTACCTTTAAAACGAGACTAATTTAAATGTGTGGAGATTTGCGGAAATTGTGTTATTTTGTTTTATTTGTCGGTAGGTGCGCGACTGGGAGTGACGCGTTTGGAATTGTTTGGATTTCTTTCGCACGAAAGTCTTCTGTCTCAGGCAAATAAATCTCATGTGAGAAAGAAGGTAGTTGATTTGATAATGTCGAGAGTGCATAATGTTCCAGAAGACGATATTATCAATAAAATTAGATTTTTTTACTATCTCAATTGTAAATCACTGGAAAGCAAGCGGAAGGCGGAAGGAAACATTTTTGAAACAAAATAAAGACTGGTTAGAAGAAGAAATGATCTCTCTTCGACATGATTTACGACCACGAATATCCACGACACATCATCAAAGAGAATTTGATACGTTGAGCACCAGAACAAAGAGAAGGCGCTCAAGAAAATTAGTTGAGGGCCACAGTCCTCAAGAACTAGCTTTTGCGACACAAACTGTCTTCAGAAAAGAAGGCAAACGAAATGTTGCTCATGTCATAAAAAGGCTACAATTTCAAGCCCTCGTTCGTTGAGGACAATGAAAAAAATAAATATGCAAAAGAAAATGTTTGACCCTTACACTCCAGAAGAAGCCCTGGCTCTGATTAGACGCCAAATTGAGTAAAGCACAATATATTCAGATAAGAAAAGGTGCAAAAGAGAGAAATTGTGATATATATCCGGCCTACTACAAAGTACTGAAAGTTAAAGAGCAGTGCTACCCCAAAGACATAGTTATTTTCGAGACAAAAGGCGAGGTTAAATTGCAAAGCCTTCTTGACCACACAGCAAATCGTTTATCCATAGTTCAACACGAAGTTATCAGCAGAGTTGTAAGTGAGCATGAAACTTCCTCTTTCGGAATTATTTACAAATGGGGTTTTGATGGAAGTTCCTGTCATTCAAACTACAAGCAAAAATTTCTTGAAAGCGCACATGCTTTCAACAAGATTCTTATTTGTTGTTAACGTCAATTGTTCCCTTAAAAATGACAGCAAAAACCGAAAATTTCGAAAAAATCATTTGGCTAAATCCACGTTCTTCTTCTACACGATTCTGCATGCCAATTAAATGTCACTTTATTAAAGAAATCCATGATGTCAATACTCAGGAGAGTGAATACATTGAAAATCAAATATTAGCATTAAAGCCAACAAGTATCACAACCAATGGAAAAGAAATGGATGTGCATCACAAATTATTGAAGACCATGTTGGATGGAAAAATAGCTAATGCCCTGGCAGGAAATCCATCAACTCAGAGTTGCTATATTTGCAATGCGAGGCCAAATGAGATGAACAATATACATGCTGTTGTGCGAAGACCGTGCAACACAAGCACATTTTTATATGGATTGTCCATTTTACATGCACACATTCGATTCTTTGAATGCATTTTACACATATCATACAGATTAAGTTTTAAAACTTGGCAAGTTTGAGGGTGCGAAAACAAAGCTACATTTGAAGAACAAAAAGCTAAAGTTATCTCAAAATTTCGACAAGAAACTGGACTACTTGTGGATGTTGTCAAGCAGGGTACGGAGCTTACGAATGATGGAAATACAGCAAGAAGATTTTTCAAGGATCCAAAAAAAAAAAGCAGCAGAAATCACTGGGATTAACGAAATGTTAATATTACGATTTTCAGTGATTTTACAAGCCATTTCCTGCGGTTATGAGTTGAACACTGAAGAATTTTGAAAGTATGCTCACGAAACAGCAGAACTATTTGTGGAACAGTATGGGTGGTTCAAAATGCCAGCGAGTGTCCACAAAATTCTAATTCACGATGCTGACGTCATGGACACACATTTGCTTCCTATAGGACAATTAAGCGAGGAAGCATTAGAAACAAGACATATAGAACGTCGCTACTTTCGCGAGCACAATACTCGCAAAAATATCAGGCAACGAAACATCGAAGGCCTTCTCCATTCTCTCTTGATATCTTCTGATCCAGTGATATCTAGCATCAGAAATTTACCTAAAAGAAAAATAAATTAATTGCCACAGCAAGTCATCAATCTCTTAAAAGTCCCTACATATTCACCAGAATTGTCACGAGTTCACCAGCATTCAAATGATTCATTCCAAAGCCAGAATGAAGAAGACTTGGAAGATTCTTCAGGCAGTGATTTTTATATATAAATCGTTTGGGTATGTATTTATCATTTATTTTCTTTCGTAAAATACAGGTTCTACTCTTTACAATTCGTTTAATTATAGAATATATGTATATCCTTGTTTGTACGCAATAATACGCAGAAAAATGATTCGAATATCTTTTGCATATTATAGAACAGCAGTTAAGAGTGATAAAGGTTTCAAAATTATATAAAATTAACAAAGAAACTATTATACAGTTGATTTCAGTTCTAAAAGAGCAATGTCCCCCTAAATATTGAAAATAGACCACTGTGCCAGGGAAGTTGTTCCGCTGCAGCTGCTGCTGCTATCTCCCCGCCGAAGTCGGTATTCCAGTTGACGCGCATTTAATTGTAGTCTCATACACCGCTTTTAATTTTGAAACTTCTATTCTCCTAATACTCGCCTGTCTCTTAATAAACTCCTAGTTAAAAGAAGCGCTAGAGATTAAATAATACTTCTCTTTAAGTTTTGAAAAATTCAAACGTTTTAATGAAACTTGCACTTCTGGAATGGAAACCAGTGTATTCTGCTCTATCCATCCACAAAGTTTAAATAATACTAAGGCTTCTGACAAGGGGCCTTTTAACATGTATATGTCGAAATCTGACCTCATTTTTTGTAGATAGATATTCTATGTGTGTTGTGAAAGAATTTAGCTGCCGTCCCGCACTGGAAGTTATTGAAAAATATACGAAAATTCTTCTCTTTCCACCAGGCAAATCGTCGTTCTCCCAGGCGTTTCTGCAGCTCTGCCTATTGTGAGAGAATGTCGGCTGAGGGAATAAGCTGTTGTACCCGAGTTTGCGGGTTGAAACCCGATTGAAGCCGTGGATTTTTAAGGGCGAAAAAATCCTTCGTAAGCCTTCCTTCGGAGGGGAAGTAAAGCCGGCTGTCCCATGTAGTAGATTTACTGCATGTTAAAGATCCTCAAGCCTAAAAGAAGCCTCTGAGCAAAATTGAGTTCCGCCTGTTTCGTCGCCCAAGATAATACCTCCTTTCTCCTCTAGGTGGTGAAAGGAGCGTAGCGAAATTTGCGTGGTTAGATGGACGAGGGGGCCTGATGGCCCAAGTCTCGCCACGTAAAATAAGGCATTAACTAACTAACTAACTAAGCTCTCCTACGGGAACGAGTTCCAATTCAGGGTAAGGAAACACTAAACTAATGACATTGCTCAAACCCTTGACGAGTCAACAATGCAGCGCGACGCAGTGGCTATTCTTCCGGCCACTAGTCCTTCAAATTTGAGAAATATAAACTCCATGTACTGCCAAAGTGTGCCCGCGGCATGCAAGGAGTGTTAATGTTGTTTTCCAACCTTCTATTATATTTGTATACAACACATCACTGCATGTTGCTTCAGTTGAATGCGTTTGTAATACACCTCAGTTAACTTTCATTTTGATCATTATCCATGCTGGTGTCACCTGGTGAATTGGCTCGAAAACAACAATACAAGGGTGGGGAAATATTTAAATACTTGTTTTTTAGAGTAAAGATTTTTTTAAAGTAACTTCCAGTGCGCGACGGTAGTTATTTTTTTTCAGCCAATATAAATAGTGAATATCTTTCAATAGAAACATAGCAGGTCAAATTTCGACCTGAACCTGTTGAAAGGTCCCTAGTGAGTCTCGCGCCCAGACCACTCGTGTATTTTGCTGGATAAAGACCCAGAACGTATTCTGAATACATCAGTAAAAACTATAAAAATTCACACGATTTAACTCACCAGTAAAACCTAACAAAATCCACACGATAATTATTAAAAAACTTTACTCATAGGTAGGGCTTGATTTCAGGCGGAACGCGAAAGAACGACGTTCCGGTACCTCGGGAATTACTATTAAATCATATATAATTAAATCATAATAATAATAATTAAATCATCATACTAATTAAATCATATATAATAATTAATTTTGGGAAGCGTTTCGGGTCCTAAAATTTTATAAATCAAGCACTGCCTGTAGGCAAAACAAAATTATTAAGGAGATACGTCCGTCGAATATAATTACTCGCAAGAGAGAAGCGCCCGCATGTCTACTTACAACGATAATCAAGACAACACTATTTCTAGTTTCTTTTGTTTCCAGTCAATAGTTTCTATCGATTTTCTTCGATGTGATTTAGAATTAATTTCGTTATGGACTTTAGTGTAGGTACAAAATAAATAATTGCGAAATACCTAATTTCTTTAAGCTTCAATTCTGTTCTCATCCCTGAGCAATAGCAGTAAAAATGTAAACAATTGTGATTAGGAGTCGGTAATAGCAGTTTATGGCATGCCATGTGGAAATGCTGGGAACTTTTGAATGCAGCTAATTGTAACTTATTTTTGAAACTGCGGCTACATACAGGAAAGGCATTAAAAGTTGCTTTGGGTAAACTGTTCCAAACTCTAATTGTTCTGATCCTAAATTAAAATTTGCCAATATATGTTTTTGTTCCGTTACTCAAATCACTAAATTAAAATTTTCCATTTTTTTGTTGCGTTACTCAGTATTTGATCTCCTCTGTCGTAATAATTTGTTTTTTCTAGTCTTTGCTGAATTTTCTTCCAAAAAGGTTGCCCTATATATGATTTATAAAGTGCAAAAATCCTCGCTTTTCTTCTTCTTGTTTCTAGAGAATCTCCCATAACTCTTATCATCAATATTGCGATTGTAGGAAGACGCCGAAAAAATTGAACTTTCGCAATTTTCAAAAAATCAGGGACCTTAACGAAAATGAGGTTCAACATTCACTTAAGCATCCTTTATGCTATCCGAGTATAATGCTTAAGAAGAAGAAAAAAGTCAGACGTACCGACGCACACACGAACTCACGGACAGATGTTTTTGCGTTATTCGATTTTTCGTTATCGAGGACCCACAATATATGGAATAAGAGTATTCTGTCTCGTCAATAGGATTTTTCTGCCAAAAGGAGAAATTCGCTGCTCTCTGGCGCACCATTTTCTTCCTACGAAGGGCGAAAAAGTAAAAACAAAAAAAGTGGTGCTAAAACAGTACGTACGTTCTCGCCCGTATTTTCACGCAAAATAACGCGAAAAGTACTTAAATTTTCGAAAAATTGTACATGACCTAATTTCAAAATCTATCTTTAAAGAACACATTTTATTAAGGGAAAAAATCCTTATCTTCATAATTGTTGAAGGAAGACGTCGAAAAAATTTGAGTTTTTGTAAGTTTCAAAAAATCAGGGTTTTCAACGAAAATTATATCTGCACCATTCTCTTAAATGTCCTTTACACTATCCAACAACAAAATTTAATAAAAGAAGATTCAGCCATTTTTTGAAAATTTGGAAATGTCCTAGGCGCTTCATGTATAGTACCCCTCCCCCTATGGCAATATCAGTTTCAAATTCAAGAGGCCGCGAGATCAGCCAGATCGATTGGGGAAAATAAATTTTGAAGAAAATCAACTGAACGGTTTAGCCGCTAGCGTTGTAGACACGGACGGACAGGTGGTCGGACGTTTTGTCGTTATTAGATTTTTCGGTTTCAAGGACCCAGAAAACATGGATTCTGACTACATCACTTGTTAGAGGATTTTTTTCTAAATGTAGCAACTGGATTTATTCACTTTTTCAATAGTAGGGCCCTGAAATAAAAGTGGATTCCCGGGTAACTACATCTTTTCTTTGCGAATTTGAAATTTTATGAAACCTTGACAGAAAATCGAATCATGAAACGGACGTTATTTTAGCACTTGTTTTATTTTGAGTGAAATTGCACATTCTTGGTAATCTTGGCTAAAAATTGCACATTATGGAGTTTTACTAGACGAATTTGCAAAGTTCATACTTTTATGATAATAAATATAATTCTTTTATCAACTTGTTTTAATTTTCCTTTTCCAAGCGTTTCATTTAAAAAAGTTTCTGACAACCCGGCAGTGCATTCGGGTGGTCTGTGAAACCTCAGCGACCTTTAATACGTATCAAGTCAGTATTTTGTTTCCCTATAAATTGAGTGCCTAAACCTTCCATGACGCATATTGTCCTTTAAAAATTTCTGAGAGATGTCGTTGGGAGCAAAGATATGCGGTGTGGCCACGAATAGTATTGCCATAAGGAAAACAATGGAATTCAGGACATCCGAAATATATTTCAGAGCAGTTTGTTTATTTTTATGCAACTAAATGGTATACTATTTCCTTCTTATATGATGTACTTGATATATCAAGTAAACAACTAAATAATAGATGAAGATAATTTTCATTGCACACTTTCAAGAATAGAAGGGTGACCACTCTTTTTCTAGAACGCATTTCCCTGACTTTTCCACTTTATCCACGTCATTTCCTTATTTTTCCTTGACAACATTTGTGAAGTATTTCAGGGTATTTAAAAAATTAAATAAAACATGACTTTGGTCTATACTAAAACACTGTTATTGGTTGACACCTGCTCGCCTTTGCATCCCAAATTCTCTTGCACTAACACATTGCGAGACAGATGCAATTCGATTCAAAACGCACAGTAACTTTTTTGATTTGATTTTCAGCTCTCTGATTGCACAGTAAAAAGACAAAAATAACGATATTTACTTAACAAACGAATTAATCGCTTACGTTCTCTTATGTAACGCATAGTTCTGTGATGTAGTTCACAAGTAATCCCAAAACGCATTTTTGTTGTTGTTTTTTGTAGGACGGTATGGAATTAAAACAGTATAAAAATTCAGGATATTTGGCTGAAACAAAAGACAATCTGGTGGGACAGCGAGACACATCTCGATATTCAGGACATATCCCGGTTTTTGAGAACGTAAGTCAATCCTAACCGCGAACTCGGTCCGCGGCCCTTGGTACAAACATAAATAATATAATAATTTTAACTATCAAGTAAAGAGAGAGATATAACACGTACGCTCAAATGCCACTTTCTACTTAATAAATAACGTAGCGCTAGAATAAGGGAGAAGAACTATATCCACCTTCACAGGAAAGTTCAGTGTCGCATTTCAAGGTAGAAAATGAACAAAGGAATTGGCCATTACATTATGACTTACAGCCTTAATTGTTTATTTAGCAGTGAGGCGTGTTGCAATTAGTTTCAATTTAAATGTGCTCATTGATGTCTTGTTGATGTGTTGCAAGGTGCCTTAGAGAACTGTCATAGAACACACAGTAAGTGAACATGGTGAAAATGGAACCCGAAGGCACACAAATGTAATGAAGTCGCGTAAATATAATGAGAGCGTCCATCACGTCCAACACGAATGCCCACGTTAGCAATTTGCGCAAGTACACTGGAATGTTATGTAATGTCTGCCAATAATAAGTTTTATACGAGCTAAATTCGGCCCCCTCGTTCACACTAAAGGAGCCTTTTGAAGCAACCAAATGAAGCCTTGCCAAAACTGACGCACAGTACAATTATATTCCCATTCGCAATTGATCCTAACGTACAAGAATGTAGACCTGAATGTAGAGATATATTTCATCAAAACTTGCAGTATAGTCTGGATAGCCGAACGCGAAATGTTAGTACAAAATGTTTATATTGTTATCCTACCTGCTCTACAATACTGTGAACTGGCCAAGATGGTGTTCATGTATAATGGTAATGGCAGAAACGCCGTATAATCAGTAAGTTACTGAATTGGATGATACGCGTCTGGAGCGAAATGAAATAGACTCGCGTTCGTTGAAATATTGCTACAACCTCTCTTTGTGGTCGCAAATTTTCGAATGCGTGTTGAAGGCGGCTGAATCGGCCTGCTCCCGAATTTTCGAACTTTACCTGTTTGCCGCATGGTCCGCGGCCGTGGTTAGGCCATTCCCCTCTGCCTGCTCTGTCGACACTCAACAAAAACATTGCCGTTCTCCTGCTCGCGACCCGGCTACACCCCACCGCCCTTCGCGCTTTACTCCTCCCGGCGTACCCTCTACCCCTCTAAGGCGGAACGTTTCTGTCTTCGATTCACGCGCAGAATCGAACACATCTTGTGATTCATAGAGTAATAATATCATCACATGGTTTTAATTTGCAGCTGTTTATTATTATTATTATTTTCTCGCCCTTACTTCACACGAAGCGAAAGTACTCGTATTGTAATCAAGCGCCGAAAACCGGCTAATTTTCGACAGACAAATTCTTATTGCCGGACCCTGCTAGCGAAGACCTGCATAAATCTTGTTCCTATATATAGTAAATTACTTCTAACACCTTGTGTGGTTAGAATCCATATTTTGTGTGTTAATGATACAGAAAAATCGATTCACGGCAAAACGTCGGTCTGTGTGTCCGCCCGTACATGGTCAAACGTCTAAACCGTAAAGCCGATTTTCTCCAAAATTAATATTCCTGGAAGGATTTGAAGAATATCAAGGCCCTCTGAGTTTGAAATGGGAATTTTGATTTTGGGGATACTTTATATGAAGTTTCACAAACGTTTTCAAAATTTTCTAAAAAATAGCTTCAAATGTTTTTGATTGAGCTGTGTCCTCGGATAGCGCCAAGGACGCAGGTCTGGTGCAGGTCTCAATTTCATTGAAATACCTGATTTTTCGAAATTTGCAAAAGTTGTTTTTCGGCGTCTTCCTACAACTACAATATTTAAGATAGAGATTTTTTCCTTAATAAAAATCTGATGTTAAAAAGATGTGACTTGAAATAAGAACATGTTCAATTTTTCGAAAATGAGTCATTTTTGCGTTATTTTGACTGAAATCCTGACAAGTAAAAAAAGAGTGAGAATGATATTCTCTAAACCGCCCGAAATTTTTCTTTAATTTTTATTCTCGGATAACTCCATATTTGGTTAATAATATAGTGCGGTAGGAATTTTCATTAAAACACCCGGAACTTCATAAAATTGGAAAAGTTAATTTTTTGTAACTCTCCTGGAAATAAGTTATTGAAGAAAGAGATCTTAATGTCAAATATTCATCAATATTAGATCTTTAATTCATTTCAGAACACTTTTTTCAAAATATCAACCCTTTTCGCATAATTTCGAATTAACTAGTGATAAAGTTCGTGTTTTGCGAACTTGTCTTCCTCTTTGAATATTTAAGCTAGAGATTCCTTTCTAATTCAATGTTATCCTTTTTCCTTAATTCAATGTTATTCTAGAATATTTAAGCTAGAGATTCCTCTCTAATTCAAAGATCATTTGATGTTAAATTTTGTGTTAAAACAATTTCATTTACAATACGAGAAAATAAAAATAACAAAAAGCGTGCTGCAGCGGTTCGTGCCTTTTGAGGCGGCGCGAGGTGCCGCGGTCGCAGAGGCGCCCCGGGAGTGTAAACCCATCGATTGGCCGTGGCTGGCGCTGGCGGTGGCGAGGCTTGAGGCCAAGCGGCCCGCGCCGGCGCCGGCGCGTGGGAGGCGGGCTCAGCGCGCGATTTGGGCGGCGAGCGACGCGGGCGGCGCGGCTGGCGGCGGTGGGGACGGTGGGGGCGGGCGGACGGCGCGAGCTGCCCCCGCGACTGGCTGGGCGCGTGGAGGCGGTGGCGGTGGCGGCGGGGATAGGCCGTGAGGCGGCGCCACGCGAGCTGGGTGCGCGGAACCACGAATCCAGGACGCTCGTGCTTCGGCCCGCCTAGATAGATCCTCATTAGAGCTGAATCGGGTAGAAAGAATGCTTCTATGCGCCGAAACCTTCACTTCGGCTGTGGTCTCTCCTTAACCTTCAGGGGGAATACCCTCTTGAGACTTCACGTTTTTGTACACGGCCGGTTCTAGAAAAATCTGAGGTCCCTGGCAGAAAATGAATCCCCTCCCCCACGCTTATACACACACATTCGCGCGCGAGCACACAATCACACACACACAATCTAACTATGTGTATATATATATATATATATATATATATATATATATATATATATATATATATATATATATAGAGAGAGAGAGAGAGAGAGAGAGAGAGAGAGAGAGAGAGAGAGAGAGTTAGATAGTAAAACGGTTAATTTATTTTTATTTATTTTACGTCAAAAACAGTTAAAAACTGTTTGACGTGCTATGAGGGGAAGTGAATTTGTGCACGTTTTCAAAATTCTGTGACCCCTACCCTAAGCCATATACTTGAATTTTGAATTCAGAAAGAAAATGAGCGTTTTTTCAAGGATTGTTAACAAAATATTCGCTCCAATGTAATAAAATATATTTTAAAGGGTAAATCTATATATATAAAAGAAAGTCGTGTTAGTTACACTATTTATAACTCAAGAACAGCTGTACCGATTTGGTGAGCAGAAAGCTTAGAGCCAGGAGACGGACATAGGATACTGTTTATCCCGTTCGACAGCGTTCCTGTGTGAGAACGCACGTTTTTGCACGTACGCAGTGCAACAAGGATAGTACAGTTTCTCACAGTGAGTGCGACGCGAGAAAAAGATGGGACCGGCTGTTAAGGCGGAACAGAGTTCGCCGGGTCAGCTAGTCAGTAATAAATTTGGGCTCCAATCCCACATCATGTCCTTCGTCAAGAAATAATACTTCCTGCAACTACATCATGGAGAACGATAATTTAAATAACTATATTTTCCATTGAATTCTAGAAGAAGTTCACAGATAATGAAGTTACATTTATGTCCAGAAGCAAAAAAAGGGGCCATCTCAACATTTACTCAAAGGATCAGGGAAACTGGAAGAAAAACCTGATCGAGAATAAATAAATATATAAATAAATAAAACTTTTCTATTATTGTCGAGTGTATGTACCGGCTTAGGTGGCTCAGGGCATCAAGTGATGTCCCTGAAGTGACACTGACCGAGATGTCCGAGAGTTCGAGTCCTGAAGATGAAAGGATTTTCAAAACTAGCTAGATAGGTTGGTCGAATTCGGCCGCTGTCTGGGGAAGAATTCTAGCGGCCGGCTGTTTCCTTTATCTCCGACTGAATTTTAGCGGCGGCTGGCTGTAGTGATCGGTAGTTTTCCGTGGTTTCTCCGGTCAACACCAGGCGAATGCTATGAATAGCGATATTGAACTTCTTCCATTTACTTTTGCTGTTGCCAACATAAAAGTCACATCAAACAGCAGTGTGAAGTTACATATTTGTTGTCTCCCTTGCACCTAAAATATTTTTAATAACAACTATACGCAAATACTTGACTGGTAATTACTTCAGGAAATTTCGAAAATATTTTTTGGGTAAACTAGTTTTATTAAAATTAGTTATATAATAATTTTGGAAAACAATATTATAAAAAGCTTTTATTTAAAAAAGTACGAATCATAAATGCTTTAAAAAGAACAGAAAAATATGCATTTTTCATAGACGTGTGGGGCAGGTACGAATTGAACATTTATTTTGGGCATTTATAATTGTATAAAATGTACTTTCTTTGCCTTTTTTACTGTCTTGTCCGACTAGAACCTTTTTTATGATGAAAAATACTTGAATATTTAACGAAAATTGTATGTTTTTTTTATTTACACGTAAATTAATATTAAACAGAGTATATAATTGAAAAAAATTACTCAATGAAAGACCAAAGGGATTGTTGCGCCCAATTTGTAGCTTCCCCTCGCTGGGAACTTGTGACCGGGTCCGCGATACACGAGGCGTGCGTCAAACCACTCGGAAAACCACATGGTTTTACCGTGAATCGATTTTTCGGTATGAAGGACCCACAACACATGAATTCTGGGTACACCACGTATTAGAAGATTTTTTCTAAATTTATCATTTGGATTTATCCACCTTTTCGTTGCTACGGCCCTGTAATAAGTTTTTCTGTCGAAAATTCACCGTTTTTTTTCGCGCAGCATTACATAACTTTCTCTCTACCGCGGTAGCGGTAGCGAAAAACTAAAAATGGCCATTAATGAGAATAACCGTTCAATCCAGATGGGATTTGTTTTTATATAACGTGTTTATACGGGCACGTTGCTCTATTTGAGCAACCTGTTTACAGACGAATAGCTGCAATTGCTCAGAATGTTTTGACTACTATTCGTTTTCTACTTCAAAAAATTGCGCATGACTTTATTTAAATATCCAGTCTTTTAGAACAGATTCCATCCAGGAAAAATGTCAATAATTTACTGTTTCTATATTTTTTGGAGTTTTCGGTAATATATAGAGATTGCCGAAAATGGGATCTCTGCCAGTTCTTAGTCCCCCTATTCGAGAAAAACGTGTTTTAGAAATGAAGCAATTTCTGGGAAAATAATTGTTTCAAAATGTGTATCTTTCTTGCAAAATTAGTCGAATACAAGTCATATTTTCGAAATTTGTACTGGACTTATTTAAAAACTAGCAGAACCCGGCAGACGTTGTCCTGCTCTCTCTCTTTTTCCACTTTCTCCCTCTGACTTTTTACTCTCTTTTTCCTTATCTTTTTTTACTTTCTTAGCTCTTTCCCCTCTCATTTCCCACTTCTCTCTTTTCCCGTTATCTTTCACTCTCTTTTTCTCACTTTCCCTATCTCTTTTTCTCTCTTTTTGCCTCTGTCTTATCTTCCTACGTTTCCCCCACTCTTTTCCCCTCTCCTTCCTTCCTTCTCTCTCCTCCCCTCCCTCTTTTTCACTTTCTTTTTCTCCCTCTCCCCGTTTTGCCATTGACTTCGCCGTCTATCTTTTCCTTTCTCTTTTCCCCTCTCCTTCCTTCCTTCTCACTCCTTCCCTCTCTCTCATTCTCTCTCTTTCCTTTTCTCTTTCCTTCTCTCTCTATTTCCTTTTCTCACTTTCCCCCTAATATTCCCCTCTTTTGCCCCCTCTCTTTTCTCTCCCCTCACTTTTACCGTCTTTACCTCTTTCTCTTGTTTCTTTCTTTCCAACTCTCTCTATTCTCCCTCTCTTTCCCCTTCTCGTTCTTTTTCCTTCCCTCTCTTTTTCACCTTTCTCACTTTTTCCCTCTTTCCTTTTTCCCCTTGCTCTTTTCTTCTCTTTCTTATGTCTTCTTCTCTCCCTTATCTCCGCTCCCTTTTCCTCTTTTAATAACTTGCTAATATATTGAAGATCTCTCAGTCTTCTGTCTCGTTCACTCTCTCACGTTTCATATTATGAGATTTAAAAAAATTGTGTTCATTTTTTTAAAATTTTCTTTTATACAAACCTGGTCCTGAGAATAACGAACACACACAAAAAAGATTTATCCAATTTTATGCAGTCGTTCGAAAGTCATGCGCTAACATACATTTTGGCGATTCCTTTTTATTTATATAGACGTGTCTTTTCAGAAGACGTCGTTAGCCGAATTGCTTAACTACGCTCCGTGAAGTCACGGAAATTAAGCAGTTCGAGACACCACGGATTCCCAAATGGATGACAGTCTCGGAACCCCGGTTACTAACGACGCCGAGCCGCTGACCGAAGGGATAAATGGCATGGACACAGCTACGTTACGAAAGAAATGACGAATAACTTAATGTCGGATCACTCCATTATATATATGCTCATAGCCCAAAAAGAGCTAAAAAGACGTGTTGCATTAAAGATGCAGGGAATTAAAAAAAGAAGAGATTTTTATTAAAAAAATCTCGAACTTCAATACTGTAATTGTAGGTAGAAAGATTGTGAAATTTTGCGATTTTAGAAAATTCTTATATTTCACCCAAAATAAGACCATCGCATCTTTTTATGTGTCCCCTGTTTTGAGAGATCCGAGGATTACGTTTAATAAAAAAAATATACCCCTTTGTTTGGAGAATTTATAAATTGTTGTTAAGGCTTTATTTAAAGAACCCCCTCCAAATAAAAATGTCCGTTTCAAACTCGCAAGGGCTTGAGTTCGTTGATATCGATCTGGGAATATCTATTTTGGAGAAACACGTCTGAACGGATTTGGAGCTAGCGTTGACCACAGACAGACGGAAGAATGGACGGACGGAGACGAACGGGCGGACCGACGGACGGACGGAATGGGCGAACAGGCCGACGGACGGACAGACTGACTTTTGCCGTCAACTATTTTTTCTGTGTCAAGACGCAACATATTTATTCAAGTTACTTTATCTTACTACGTAATTACGTAGCAAAGAGAAAGTATTGTAATTCTGCAGCAAAAATCGGCGTTTTTAGTCAGAAAAACTCGTACGTGGGGTCTCGAAAAAAGTGCATAAAGCTTGTTCCTATTTGTAGTGAATTACTTCCTCTAACACTTTATGCATTCTCAATCAACTGTTTTTGCAAACACAACAAATCGAAAATGGCAAAATAATAATAATAATAATAATAATAATAATAATAATAATAATAATAATAATAATAATAATAATAATAATAATAATAATAACAACAACAACAACAATTCTAGAAACCTCATGATTGCCATCAGCACATACGCTATTCCCATTACCACATTTTCGATGGGTATTCTCAAATGGTTCTTAACAGATCTAGAGGAAAAGGACAGGAGCGAATCCAAACGACACGTGTTGGTTGCTACCACCCAAGAAGCGTTCTTCAGGGGATGACACTGCTGCGACGAGGGGACGATTGGAGGGCTGCGACGAAGGCTCTTTAGAGGATGACACTGCCGCGACGATGGGAGGGCGTGGTATCATGAAGTTGACAACCACCACGCTAAGCAGATAATAGCCATGAGAAAGTATTTTGCAGGGAAAGTGAATACTTCTCAACTCCACAAGGTGATAGTTCAGGCAGATGACAACTATACGCCTCTAAATCTAAAGCAAGAAAAAATATTAATCCAATAGTGATCTTTTCAACAAGAAATGATTCCTGGAAACAGAAAGCCCTCCACGGTGCATATCCTACCGCAGTTGCAAATCCAACGGTCGATGGGGAAATGTACAAATGGGTCAGCATAGGATATTTGTACCCTGAGACAAGGCTTTATGGTGGCAATCCAAGATCAGGATGTCCCAACGAAGAACTACCTCAAATACATAATTAAAGACCCAGAAATACATGGTGATGTGTGCCGAATGTGTGGGCGAGATCATGAAACCATCCAGCATATCATCTTGAGTTGTAGTGCTCAAACCCCAAAAGACTACAAAACGAGATACGATCTAGTGGGCTCGCCAAGAAATACAGACCCCGGCGGGACACAGAAACACTGTACTACGAATATCATCCAGAAACGAAGCTTGATAGCGAGTCTCGTAAGTTGCACTGGGACCGCAGTATTCTGACAGAACAATGAAGCACAAGAGACCCGATGTTACGTTCTGGGATAAATCTTCCAGTAAAGTTTGGTTTATCGATTTTGCAATTGTCAAAACTAGCAACATGATGACAACATATCAGGCAAAAATCGATAAATACCGCGAGCTAGCATATGCAGTGAGAGAACAGTGGCATGTTGCAGACGCCAAAACAGTTCCAATTGTTCTGTCAGCAACTTGAGTCGTACCAAAACTTCTTAGCAGATCGTTAGACGACCAAGGTATGGACAAGAGTGTTATCATCGCTCTTCAAAAACCAGTCATCATCAGTACATGCTCTTTGGTCAAGAGGTTCATGGGAGGACATGTGGGATTCTGAAGCATTTAAATTTAGCTGTTAATTTGTAATTTTAAGTTTGATGTTTTATATTGAATTATATTAATTATTAAATATTGTAGTGGTTAAAAACGTCATTTACCATGCTTTGATGTTGTATCTGTTTGGTAGCTGTGTAAGACCAATAATATGCGTGAAAATGGAATAATAATAACAACAACAATAATAATAATAATAATAATAATAATAATAATAATAATTATTATTATTATTATTATTATTATTATTATTATTATTATTACGAGGTTGCAATACTTTATTTTGTTGATAGTTTTTCTTAATGAAATATTTCTAATGAAATATTTTCTTAATGAAATATATCTAATGAAATATTTTCTTAATGAAATATATATATATATATATATATATATATATATATATATTTCATTAAGAATCATCATATATATATATATATATCTTTTAATAAGGTCATGATCATTTTTTTGAAAAACAAATAGTTTGCGCGTGCTATTTGCTGAATGTTACTGCAATTTATATTAAATTCTGAAAAAGGTTCCAAGTGTTTTCTTAATTTGTTTTCCCACGGATAGACGAAAGGACGCTTAAAGTGCTGTTCCCAGTTTCTAGTAACTCTCTGGAGTTTCGAAAATTGCAAACAAAAAATTAATATGTCAAAACTAAAATATTGATGATAGTGATTTTTTTAATGAAATCTGATTTTTAAAACTAGATTGTGAAGTAATGGTAGTGAAACTTTCTGAATCTTTAAAAATGGCAAATACAAATCTTACCTTTTTTTAATGCGTCATGAAAGTTGAGTTCATCTGTAAGGCAGATGGTAAAGGAGCAACGTCAATTGCGTGCTGGCTCTTACCTAAGAAACTGACTTCGAATCCCATCGTAGAGAAGAAACGTTCGCTGATTTGAAACATTTTTGCAGGTTCATAAAGAATTATAATATTGCGGTCCTGGTTAGGGGGAAGCCCCACTAGCCGACGGGTAGGTCGGCGCCGGATCTCGCCATCCAGCGGGGGAAGATCACCGCTATCTCCCGAGAAAAAAATGCACTACACTAACGGGACTAATGACCACAGCAGTTGACGCGCCCGGAAACACGAAAAAATCAATTAATCAATATAATATTGCGTAGAGGTTACAAATATTGCGAGAAAGTTTTTACTGTTGTAGCACCACTAGTTCCAAACCATAGGAAATACAGAGTTTAATTTTTGAGTCTGGAATAGCATGCTCACTGAAGCAACCTGAGTTCGAATACAAGCACGGGGAAACATTACTGGTTGGAAATACTTTTACAGGTTCAAGTACTATTATAATGTTTCGTAGTCATTATAAATAATACCACAAAGTATGTGCTGTTGTAGCACTACTCGTTTCTTCAAAACATTTGTTGTCCATCTCTCTGTGAATAAGTTCTTCTCCTATTCACGCCTAAATTTATTATTTTCCTTAAAATCGTTATACCCCAAATACTAGTAGTGTGGGGTCCTCGTACCCAAAAAGTGGATAAATTTTGTTCCTGTATCTAGGTAGGTAGGAAATTTGTTTCTTTCTTACTAAATTTAAAGTCAGAATCAACGATTTGTAGGTATTTTTTTTACCGAAAAATTGTTTACGGCAAACCTGTCGGTCTCTGGTCATCGCTAAGGCCTAAACAGGCAATGTGCTTCAAAATTGATATTCCTTGATATATCTAAACGAACTCACTGTCCTGCGTGTTTGAAACAGATATTTTGATTTTTTGCGAGAGGGGATACTTAGCATGAAGTCTGCGTTTACGATTTGCGATTTTTCCTTTCTCTTCCTTGTTTTATCTTCACCTCTTACTTACACATACTTGCATGTACTTCTACTCGCGCAACTTTTCTTGAACGATGACCTTGCTTCCCCCTCCCACAAGCAATAAACAGTTGAAGGCAAAAGCTCGCAGCGAGCACTGATGACAACATTGCAAGCATTAAAACTTCGTTGGCGCGAAACATCAGCTAGCCAAAGCTAGTTGCTCTCATAGTAAAGAACGTCTGTACAGCTTTATTACCATTATCTAAAGAAATGACTGAGGTAGGTCCAGGTCCTTCAAGGGAGGCACCTAAAACTTCTATTGGTAGACTTTGTAACTAATACCCGCACTGCGCCCGCATTTCTTCAATCCATCGTTCAAGAAAAGTTGCGCGAATAGTACATTACTCATTAAGTCGGGAGGACGGTCGGAAGCTTAGGGCTTGTCCCGGTTAGGGCGGCGCTCCTTTTGGTGGGAGATAACTGGTTGTGAAAAAAACAAGTCGACGTGTAGGTTGGCGCCCGATCTCAACATCGATCGGAAAGGATCACAGCCTCCTCCTGCAATAAAAAATGCACTACACTCACAGGACTAATGACCTTAGCAGTTGATGCGCCCTGAAACACAACTTAATCAATCGAAAATACTCGCAGTCATCTATGTCATCAATCGAAAATTCTCTTAGTCTTCGGGTAAAATATAGGATCATTTTAAAAATTACCTCCTAAAAAATGTCTCTAAAGTTTTTCTTACAATTTTTTTGACAGAGTAAAAAACTCTCATAAAATGGAGAGGCGCGATTTTCGGCACACGCTGTATTTTCAAAAACTACAAAAAATTAAGATTGCATAAGTACAATATTGATGATAGAGATTTTTCCTCATTGATATCTATTCTACTAATCAGCTCTTTACATAATGTCATGTATATTTAAAAAAAACGAGTTTACTTTCTAGTTGAATGTGTACACGAGTTGCGTACTTTCTAGTTGAAATTAATGCAATTTATAAAAAAATCCTAAAAAAACTCAATATTTTTCTGAATTTTCCCTGAAACAATAATGGGCACTTAAAAAATGGTGCTTGCCCCATTTTAAGTTAACTCTGTATTTTCGAAAATTGCAAAATATTAAAATTTCAAAAGTACAATATTGATAATCACGATTTTTTCTCACTGCGATCTGTTCTTAAAATGTGGAGATTTAAAAGTCATGTTTTGACAACGTTTTGAAAAAACACCACATTCTCTACAAGTTCTGCTTGAAATTAAGGCAAATTGTAAAAGAAAACGTTTTTTCAGTAATGGGACCAAATTTATTCTTTTATTTTTTCCATGGATTGAGGAAATTGGTCTTTCTTTAACTTTAAATGCCAGACTTGACTGCTATCTGTCAACCTTTCATGTTTGTACTAATTACATAAATTACTTTGTCATTTTGAATGCTAGTACTACAGATGATCAAACATACAGCAGCATTATGTCGCCGAATATCTAAATCTCAGTGCTAATTGAGAGAAATGTAGACCTAAATCAAAATTAAAATAAGAGTGCAATGGAATTGAAATAAAAGGATTATTAATTTAACAAAAAAAAAGTGTGATTGAATGAAACAAATTTTTAAGTTTTCTGTGGCTACATTTTTATTCACACCATTGAGCAATACATTTACATGACATAAACCTGTAAATGCAAAATTGTCATGGAATGAAAGGTCATTATGGTTCTCCCTTCCTTTCACAACTCATCTTGTCATTGAGTGTACAGTATTTCATTCAAAATCAACTACTAATACAATAAATGTGTGGCACCGCAAAGATGATTTGAGCATGTACTATTCAATAATTACAATTGGTAAACAATCCACATTCAGTATTTCCTTCTTAATACACCACTTCAAAAGTATTGCAGAAAATATTGTTTATTGAGCACTGCACGCCTTCCATTAATATTTTGAGTCTAATGTTATTTTCAACAAAAACAGCTGAATAGCTTTGCTCAAAGTGACGGATTTCCCAGAAATACAATTTTTCAGGAATAAAATATTCTAATTCAGCCCTATGTTACAAAATAAGAATCAAGATTTCTCGGATAACATTAAACATAGGCAAAAGACCATTTTTGATCTCAATACATGGCAGTATGATGGAGAAGCTTTTTATTGATAAGTAAATTTAGAAAAAAAGAAATGAAGATATATCACTTTAAAAATAAGGTGTTCCATTTCATCTATGATTTAGTACTGGAGTTTGACTAAATATTTTATAAAATAGTTCATATTTAGGAAGCGCTCGAATTAAAGCATGAAGAAAATCGAACGATGTTTCTGAAGTATTGCAGTATTGTCACAAATCATTAATTGATGTATTTGCTCTAACCATTAAAAAAATTGAACTCCTCCACATCATAAGATATTGTGGGTAAACAACTCTCACATAACATTTCACTTACAATGAACAATTTGTATCGTTATTTATATTAGGATATATAATGTTCCTTTAGAAATAGAAGGATACAATATTCCTTTGTTATTGAAATTGTGGATTGTATTTTCTTAAAAAAATATTTTCTGGCACTGTTAATGCATTCAGATATGCATTATATTTTAAAACTCATATTAAGGATTTATACTAATTATTCTCATCCTCTTTTTTCAACTTTTTAATGAAGTGAAATTTTTATTTTTCTTATATTTTGTAACTATCTGTGTGAAAATTATTGATGTATTGTTAATAAATTTCATAACAAAAAATTGAATATTTTTCATTCTTTTCATTCAATTCAGAATAAATTTCCAGAACCAATCTATTGAAGTGGAATTGCTAATATAATGACAAATAATTTCTTAATAATATATTGTATGTATTTGCAGCTAGAATACTAATTCTTCAGTCATTATAAATGCTACATACTTCATAGTGCACATTTTATCATTTGCATTTTTAGTGAGATTAAGGCACTACTTCATGTAATTGTGACACTTTGTACAATTACTAAAAATAACAAATGTTGTGAACTCAAAAAAATACCCTCTATTAAAAAATTTTATTTTTGATTTCAGCAAGTAAAATTATGACAAAAAAGAGAGGTAAATTCAAATATGTATGTTCTGTCTGCTGATTTGCAAAGCTCATCAGTACATGAAAAGGTATTAAAGTAATTATAGTAAAAACAAGAGGAAAAACAGAATGAACTTATTAGTGAGAATAACAAAATTTACTTTTCAGATGAAAACACAATGTATATGAAAACCAAAGCAAACAACCACCTAGCTCCTATTCAGAAAATAAAAAATATAATTCAGTTCTTTTTGTGTGTTTTTATATTAAATTACTGTTATCCTTTTTGTAGCACTGATGACGTCTGCAAATCAACAGACGAGACAATCATACCTAACTGAACACTGCTTATTTGTTGTTGTTTGACTTGCTGAAATTGAATATAAAAGCTTAGGATATATGAAGTAAAGATAATACACACAACTCGTACAAAAGTGTCTTTGACATACTCATTTCAAATTGCCGTGCTCAGCTCCTACTCACCTCATCCTATACATAATTTATTTATACTACAAACCCACATATATTTTGGGTATTGTCTTCAGAATATTTTCATGATATTTACTGAACACTCTCCTCATACTTATTCCAAATAAACATAGTTCAAAAGCATTCTTCCCTGAAAGAAAATATTTTCATTATTGTAATTCAATTTCTTCAATATGTTACAACATAAATAAAACTGATAACATAAAGTAATATGTGGTGAAGGAATTGTATTTCATAAACTCATTGAAATAACAGCAAACAAACAAGTATAAATGTTGAATCTGAGGTAAAAATAATTTGTATAAATTATGTTGAGTGCAGTGTCTGCATCATTATGCAATCTGTAAGTGCAAGTATTTCCCTTTAGTTAATGAATATTATCATAATAAGAATATCACATAAAATTATGGCAAATGTATCTAAACCCAACAATATTCTTATGTCTTATGTCATTCTAAATCTTCCCAGAATGGTTTTATTAATTAATTGCTCTTTATCTACAGCCCAAACCTTTCACAAAGATCCTTCTCAAATCGGTGTTGAATTATATAAAAATATTGTTCATAGAAAAAAAAAAAATTGTAATTAATAAAAATTGCAAATTATCTGTTGGACAAAGCAGAATAAAATTTACCTTGAAATGATGTTGGATGTTTCAAATGACAGAAAAGGGCAACAATCTCTTACCAGTATAAAATATCTCCAAAACGTATATGTATTATTAACATAGTCTCTACTGTGTAGTAAGAAGCACAGATTGTGAAAGTACTGTAGATTCTGAACTTATTAACAGAATATCATATTAAATAAAAGGTAGGTTTAAAATAATGTAGATAAAGAGTAGTAAATATTCTGTTAATTAAAATGTGGCTATCTTCCATAAATTTCATCAATGCACACTATTTTACTTTCTCTATTTTACCAATAAACACCATCGGATCTTTATAAGCTTGGATCATTGATTACAATAAATAAGGTAGTGATGTAGTAACAAATTTGAATGATAAAAATATAATTTTATCTCTGGTTTACTCTTTCAGAGCAGCTATTTTTAATATCTTTTGATTAAAATAATTAAGTAATAATAATATTTTTAATGTGTGCCCTGAATCTAAATCTGTGATATTTCAAGAGGTCTGTAATCAAAAAAGCTTGCAAAAATGCAACAAATGCAAATACCAATATTCAGCATTTTCTCTGCTTGTAATTGAGACTTTATACTCCCAGTATTGTAGGATTTATTGTGCACCAAGTACATTAGCTATCCAAATCATAGAAGATAGTTTGGTTGCAGGTATTTGGATGTTTCCTGATTTTCTGTCCCGTTTATCACTTTATTTTTGTATTTGCATTACTTAACCCTTTCTCAATAATATTACTTTGCAAGGATGTAAAGGAACCACCTTTAAGAGAGAAAAAATGCGAAATCTGAATGAAATAATAAATTTATGAAAAGATAATTACTGATGTAATTCTCACCACAGCCTTAAAATTGAGCATTGAAAGTGAACAATTTATTTGGGAAGTGAACAAGTATCAATTGTGCAAACATTTGTGCCACTGAGATAAGTTTCCTTTTGACCCTTCTTCTATTACAATTATTTCTGCAATCCTTTACATTGTTAATGCTCAGCTTTATTTTTATATAATTGTATGTTGGGATGTAATTACAAATAGTTTTAATTGTAATTTAATTTAAAAGAAAACCAAGAAATAAAAAAAACCCAATTTACACAATTCAACTGCAAGTTTCGATGTTTTCTCTCTGGACATTCTGTGAATAAAAGTATCTTCATAACCAAACAAATTTGTCAAACATTTTAAATTTAACATTATTATTCCTATACATTCTACTTTAATCTAATTCTGTCAGATTTGGATCCCTGATATAGAAATGCTATTTTGTATGGCAATGCAAATAACGTTACCAATGTGATACAGTTTATTATTATTATTATTATTATTATTATTATTATTATTATTATTATTATTATTATTATTATTATTATTATTATTATTATTATTATTATTATTATTATTATTATTATTATTATTATTATTATTATTATTATTATTATTATTATTATTATTATTATTATTATTATTATTATTATTATTATTATTATTATTATTATTATTATTATTATTATTATTATTATTATTATTATTATTATTATTATTATTATTATTATTATTATTATTATTATTATTATTATTATTATTATTATTATTATTATTATTATTATTATTATTATTATTATTATTATTATTATTATTATTATTATTATTATTATTATTATTATTATTATTATTATTATTATTATTATTATTATTATTATTATTATTATTATTATTATTATTATTATTATTATTATTATTATTATTATTATTATTATTATTATTATTCGTATTATTATTATTGTTATTATTTTTATTATCATCATTATCATTATTTTTATTATCATCATTATCATTATTATTATTATTATTATTATTATTATTATTATTATTATTATTATTATTATTATTATTATTATTATTATTATTATTATTATTATTATTATTTAAACAGGACATTACATTACAACATTCTTTTCAAGTATTAACTATATTTTTGAGCAATCAACACCGTTATCAAATGCAGTTTTAAAGAAAGTTTTTTGAATAACAATTTGACTACGTACCGCCATTTGACGAAGGAACTTCCCTTAGAAAGTTAGATATAGTGCATTTTTGTCATCTTGTGACGCACAACACTACAACAACTTCCGAGAAAATCCACAAACACCCTCAAGTTCTCATAAACGATTCTTGCAGCATTCAGCAAGTTCTGGAGTTGATAGGTCTTGATTTGTGTGGTGCACACCATAGTCTGAAACACAGAGAATATTGTTAGTACCTATAAAACGAATGTTAATATAAGTTTGAGAGGTCGAGTTTCACAATGTCAGTCTTCTTTTGAATTTAGTAAAACAGCTTAGTTCATTCAATAATAACAAATATTAATAAATGAGTATTAATTCGTGCACCAAGAGCATTTACTGTAATGCAACGTGACAATCGAAACAAATTTACGTCAGAGGGAAGGAGACTACATCCAAACTAAATTTAAGGCATAAGTGCATAAAATAAAATAAAAAAAATTTCGTGTACTTAATTAATGAATTTACGTATACTAAGAATCTTATTGCACAATTGTCAGTCAATTTCATCCATTTCTTGCGTCCCTCCCTGATAGTAAATAAGGGATCTGATGGGGAAAGGATTTAAAAAAAATTGTTGCGTCTTCCTCGACGCAACGCGTCTATAAACCCTTTTGGGGCATTGTGCGCTTTTCGGTCAAGTCTCCACACTTCGCAGTCAGTCAGTGGCTTTTATTCCTTCGGGCGGGGGTTTGGCCTCGTTTGAAACCGGGGTTTCCAAACGGTCTCCTACCTAGGAATCCGGGATGCCTCAAATTGCTTAACTTCCGAGCCTTCACGAAACATAGTTAAGCAATTCGGTTAACGACGTCGACATCAGCGATATTGCCAATTTCCTTGCTAACCAAATGCCAGAATATATTTTACACGTCCCAATTTTTACTTTCTCGCTACCGCTTACGCATTAGAGAGAAAGTTTTGTAATGCTGCGGGAAAAGCCACGAATTTTCGATAGAAAAACTCTTATTGCCGGGCCCTGGTAACGAAAAAGTGGATAAATCCAGTTGCTAAATTTAGGGGTGGGAGAAATCCTCTAACACGAAGCATAGCCAGAATCAATGTTTTGTAGGTACTTGATACCGAAAAATCGATTGATCGTAAAACGTCTGACAGTATATTCGTCCGTCTGTGAACAACGCTAGCGGCTAAACCATTCGGTCTATTTTCTCCAAAATTGATATTCTCCAATCGATCTGACTGATATCGCGACCCCTTGAATTTGAAACCGATATTTCCGCTCCAACGCTCCACCGCTCCAACGTTTTTATTTTTTGATTAAAGTTTGTTGTTTGATAGTGTGAAGGACCTTTAAGAGAAAGACAAATTTGCAAAAGTTCAAAATTTTTTCGATGTCTTCCTACTACTACAATTATGAAGATAGAGATTTTTCCCTTAACGAAATCTGTTCCTTAAAGATAAATTTTGAAATAAAGTCATTTTAAACTTTTCGAAAATTTTAGTACTTTTTGTGTAACTTGACGTGAAATACAGGCAATTTTTGTTTTTTGAAGAATTTTTTCTTAAAAACTGCATAATTTTTGTAAATTAATTTCTGACTTTATATAACGTAAAGAACGCTTAAGAGAATGGTTCTGGTCTAAATTTCGTTGAAATTCCTGATTTTTCAAAAACTGGGAAAAATGAAATTTTTTCGGCGTCTTCTTACAACTAAAATCGAAGATACATTTTCTTAATGAAATGTGTTCATCAAAAACAGATTTTCAAATAAGGTCATGTTGAATTTTTCGAAAATACAGTAAAGCCTCATTAACACGAATTCCAAGGGACCAAAATAATCTTAGTTCGTGTTATCCGAGTATTATAAATGTCCGCATTACCGTAATCCCTTGCCGGGACCGAAGTTTTGTTCGTGTTACGGCGAAATTCGTGTTAAGAGAGTTCATGCTAACGAGTGTGTACTGAATGAGTATTTTCGGTGTAATTTGGCGTCAAATATAAATCGCCCGCTTCGAATTTCCTGTTCTTCGTGAACTTAATTTGAATGAGTGCTTGGAGGCAATTGGATGCATTTGGATGCTACGTAAGTTAGAATTTGTATATTATTTCCTATTTCTTTGTTTCTTTCTTACATTCGAGCTTTTTTTATACGTTTACATATTAATATTTTAGAAATGATTTAAAACGTATTTGACTATCCATATTTTTTGACCGTGTTGCGAGGAATGTATTTGCAATCTCAATGTATTGATGTATTTTCTTGCAAGGAATCCGCAAACCTTAATTGAAATTAGTCCAATTAGGTTTTCTCTCTTAAAGATATGATTTAAATGTAATATGAAAGAAAAATTGCTAGCCTTCAGATAATTTCAGATTGGAATGCGACAATGGCAGTCCGCTCCGCGAAACGGTATTTGTAGTTCTGTGAATTCCGTCTTATTGTTGGAACATGATTTATCTGTATGAAAAGCAGTTATAGTTGTCGATTTTGTGTTAATATTTGCTTGAAAATATTTAGTTTTTGCTCCTAATGTTATACGATTTGTAATGAGTTTTACAAAAAATGATGACTGTGATGTGTTAATTCGAAAAGAAATTGCGGTATAAATAGTATTATGTAACTATTACGAAGGGTGAGAAAGTATGTGCTGTTTAGCGCCACTAGTTTACACATGACAAATTATTTTACGCTTTACGGAAACTCATTGTATTCAGCAGGGTTTGAATCCGCGAATTCGGGTTTTGGGCGCCGACACCTTCAACTCTCAGCCTAGATGATCCGGCCACAACCAAGCCCATATTTTTCCGCCAGAGAAATTCTTATTGAGGGTGCTGTTTTTCAAATGCTTTCGAAGAGTTGTTTGTTCGAATATTCTAACTCGCTCCGCAGTTCCTGGAAATTGAGACAGATTAGTGTCTCTCCTGTTAGATTTACCAATTTTATCAAATATGAAAATTGAAATGATTGAAGGCGTTGTCATTGTCAACAATATTATATACTAGTATTATATATAGACAACGCCTTCAATCATTTCAATTATGTAAATGTCAACTACAACTCACCACTAAACCAAAATATGAAAATATTTACTGAGTGTTGTTTTAGTTGCAAGAAGAAGGAAATTTCCACTTTTCTTCGTTATCTCAAACTTAGTCGATCAGCTCTTTCACTTAAAAGAGTTTCACGATAATTTTTATGAACTAACCTTGTGAATGAGGCAGTTTATCATGACGACAAACTCAATTAGCTGAGGCAAGTCATTGGTGGTACTGCATTTTTCTTCCACGCATGAAGCATCAGCATCAATCAAGAAGCGAAGCAACAACCTGCAACAAATACACTATACCTCGTATCACATTCCCTCGTGCATGGCATTTGATAGAGATTGTCAGTTGCCACATAGCAACTAAGAATACGAGAAGCTACAATTTAAGCTCACCATCCGGCATCAGGTTGCAATGTAACGAACGAACAAATGAAAC
The DNA here is from genome assembly GCA_011170035.1 of Teleogryllus occipitalis. NCBI lineage: Eukaryota > Metazoa > Arthropoda > Insecta > Orthoptera > Gryllidae > Teleogryllus > Teleogryllus occipitalis. The sequence continues at coordinate 90,187 of BLKR01003244.1, read as the reverse complement.
GAAAATGGTCTCATTTCAGACTAATACTGCTCAAATAATGTGTGAACATTTTTCAAACTCGATTAAAATGAGTATACAAGAGTGAAGCAAATTATATATTTTTATAATAGTACATTTTTCCTACAAAATTGCGATTATTATTTTATGACCATCTTTAAAAGATGTCATCTATTCTCTTGCTCCTTCCAATCTTCATTGTAAGCGTGTCCATATTTAAGTACAATATCGTTGTAATGATGCATTACAATTTTCAATAAGTATTCAGATTTTCTCTTGCTACTTTCATACCTACTACGTCCTTAAGAAGTAAAGAGAAAGTATTGAAATACTACAGCGGAAATCGGGAATTTTTTATCAGAAAACTCTTATTGTGGGACTCGGATATCGGAAATATGGATAAATATTGGTTTATGTTGTAAATTATTCTTTTAACACTTTGGGCAGCCAGAATCATTTTTGTGGGTCCTCGATACCGAAGAACTGGTTTACGACGAATCGTCTGCCTGTCCGATGACCGCCTGTTGTCCACTCCAGCGCCTAAACCGTTCAGACAATTTTCTCCAAAACTGATATTCCCCGATCCATTTGACCGAACTCGCACACCTGCGAGTTTGAAACATATTTTGATTGATTGGTTAGTGATTCCGGTCGCGTCAACTTCTAAGATCATTAGTCCCGTAAGTGTAGTGCATTCTTTTTAGTACGGGAGGTGGTAGTGATCTTTCTCCCCTGGATGTCGAGATCCGTCGCCGATCTCCCCGTCGGCTTGCGAGGATTTCCCTCAACCAGGCATCTCCCTCCAACGGGGCACCGCCCCAGCCGGGACAAGCTCTAGACTCCCGACTTGTTCTCCTATGTGTGGTACTGTATTGCATGTGTAAGTAAGGGGTGCAAGTAAGTGCAAGTGTGTGTGAAAGTAAAGGGTGAGGATGGGACAAGGAAGAGAATGGAAAGTTCGCGTGCGGACCGTGGCCCGTTTGTTAAGGTACTGCTCTAGTATTCGCCTGATGTTGAACGGAGAAACTACAGAAAGCTACCGATCAGAGCAGCCGGCCGCTAGAATTCTTCTCCAGACAACGGATGGATTCGATTTAGCAGTCTAGCTAGTATCGAAAATCCTGTCATCGTCAGAGAGGCACTGCAGTGACTGATGCCCTGAGCCACATTTGCCGGTGAAAGGAATATTGTGATTTTAAGGTACTTTACATGGAGTTTCGTGCACATTTTGAAATTTTCCCCAAAATTGCTCCATATTTTTGGATCAACCTTTGTCTCGGATTGAGGAAAAATGCCGCAGATTCCTTGAAATCTCTGAATTTTCGAAAATTGCAAACGTTTAATTTTTTCGGCGTCTTCTTGCAACTGTAATATTGAAGGTTAGAATTCTTTCCTTAATTATATATTTTCTTCACTAACAAATCTTTTAATAAAGCCATGTACAATTTTTAAAAAAATATGTTTTGTTTTCGCGTAAATTTGCGTGAAATAAAGGCAATTAAAAAGTACGAAAACGACTCGAAATTTTTCTCACATTTTTTCCTCAAATAGAACAAAGTGCGCTTATAAACTGGCTCAGAACATATTTTTGCATTCTCTGTATTTTCGGAAATTGAAAAATTTGACAAACAAATACTACTGCTGATAAAAAAATTTTTCCTCTACAAAACTGTTTTGTCTTTAAAATAACGTTAGGTTCATTTTTCGAAAAAATCATAAATTTTTGAGTATTTTTATTGCAAGCAAGTTATAAAAAAAATCTGAAAACAGAATCCAATGTTTAAAAGTTTTCTAAAAAAAACAACGAAGTAAGCTTACACGGCGTATGTCTCATCTTCATTAAACTCACCGAATTTTCCAAAATTTCACAGGTTACAAATCATGAGAGGAAGCATTTGCTATTGTAATGCCATTTGTTAAAGATTAAAATAAATGCAAATTTGATTTGTCTACTCACATCCGTGTTTCATCAGGAGTTGTGGCTGAGTTCAGTCCAGCTAGAAAAGCATATTCAGCTTCACTGAAAGCAAGAAAACTTTGCTTTGCTTCGTCATTGAAGAATGCGATGTCGAACTCAGCGCGGATCAGATCCGCCAAATTCAAAACTGCGATTGAAAGAGAGAAATGTTATTTTAGTAGTTATCAAAGAGACAAGTTCGGTATGGACATCATAATGAAACGGGCATCGCTTTTGCAGAAAGAAGCGTCAGCTTAAGCTACGTGAATTTCATTTTGATCTTACGTGATATCAAACGTGTATCATTCAATATTTTATCTATGACGGACCGAGAGTAGTTTCATTTGATAACATATTAATCAATAGCTAGGCACTGAATGAGTTAGCTTCGGCAATAACGACTTTCATTTTTTAATGATTAGTGTTAGTTGTCATCAATAACGGTGTTATTATGAATCCATATGAACATGCGTTCCATTTCGAAGCTCATAATTGCACCCACATTAGAGCGCTATTCACTTGTTAGCGCACCATTTTGAACGCTAGGATGACGTTACACACGCTTCTCAATGAATATCGACGCGTTGAACCCGAAACCAAAGCCAGAATTACGCCACCACCCTCCAGTAGTTTTTTTAATAACGAAAAGCACATGTGAATGCTAGGTTGGTGTCTTGAAGCGTTATTCTCTACAGAATCCAAAAGTTGTCAGACACAAAGACTAGGCACATGTTTCTCTACGTATGTCAACGCGGTGAATCCGAATCCGAAGCCAGAATTGCGCCACCACTCTCCAGTTTTTTTAAATCGCGAAAAAACACCGTGAAATTTTATTTTTTGTTTTCGGAAGGTCAGCATTAATTGTGCTTAAAAACATCGACAGAAAAAACATTCTCAATAATTGTGCTGCACACTATTGAATTATGCAATAATATAACATTTTAATAAAAAATGAACATTATCGATAATCTAATCGAATGGGCCCGACTTTCAAGCTTTCCAAGAAAGAAGGTAAGGGGATAGACAGAAAAGGACGAAGTAGTTCTCTTGTAATAGACTAAAAAAACATACCTGGGAGTTTCATGACTGTTTCTGCAACTCGATAGCCAAACTCCAGAATAAAAAACATGTTCTTTCCATAAAACTGTGTGTAAACTGGTAGGTAGTCAGGTGATATTAGAGTTGAAATCAGAACTTTTCTGATGGTGCTATTTTCATAGTCATTCAGACACAAATTGGAAACTGCATCTGTACAATTAAGAAGATTCATACAAACAAATTCATTTATCTCCAAGAAAACACAATTTTAATCAAACAATTATAAGGTGAAATAATAATTTAAAACAATTCATTTTAAATTTACAGAAGGTCATACCAGGTCCTCACAGATATGGGATCACACGGAAAAGTTGACCCCCGAATTCATATACAACAATCACTAAATCTTCTAAAGTAAAAATATATTTTTGTATATAAGATATTTGTTTTAACATAAAAAATAAAATGCACTATGCCTATGGTGATGTTGCTATAAAAAGAAACTACTTCACTAACACAGTCAGCAAAAAAGTTTTGTAAATACATTTTGACTTACTTTTATTGTAAGACAAAAATATATGAAAATGTAGTTATCTTTGGAGAAAAAACTAACTTCCTTTCAAACGTCTACGTGAGTTTCAGGTTCAAACGTGGGTTTCACGTTCTAAAACGAAAAAGGGACCTAAAAATGCGATACATTTCGAATTCACATAGATTAATTCAAAAACTGAATCAGACTCATTATACTTATTTCTTTTTGGCCTTAAATTTTTTGACAGACATTAAATTATAAAATCTGTTCTATATTCACAATATTTACGTGAATTTGTTATGGATTCCCAATATTTACAATGAATGTGTGATGATGTGTGAATACAGCCACATATTCAGAAACCTGTCAATCAAAATTGAAGCCTAAGAAGTAATAAAGGGTTAAAAAAATTAAATGCATTATCTAAATATTGTGAAAATATAATAGTTTTTATAATTTAATATTTGTCTAAAAATTGAAGGCCAAAAAGAAATAAGTGAACAAATAGAACTTAAACACACACACAAGTCATTATCAATTGAATCCGAGTAAACAAGACTTGGCGTAGCCTTCGATAAAATATAAACGTTGTCTGCCAGGTGATACATTTTCATCAACACGCATTGTCAAAATATCGTGGTTAGAATGACGCGAACCGGCCTGTGCTGTGGCGAAGATTTTATGAAACGTTCAGAGAAAATAATTTTTTGAAAACATTCTCTATAGCTATAAAAAATTTGCCCTAATGTAGAAATAAATTCAAAAATTAAGTTTTCGTTTTATTCACCGCACAATTGAAGTATTCAAATTTATTATTATGGTTTCAGTCTGTAAGAACATATTTATAAAGTAAAACAGTAGAGTGAATATCAGTCAGTCAATTGAGACAACTGATGAGTATCATCAGTTCAATTGATGGGCAACATGGAACGCTTCTCAAGGGCCTCACCAACTACACAAGGTTGTGTACACCTTTTACTTGTAGGAGCGAAATACAGGGAATACATATGTGTGTCTTGGAGCAGAACACTCGTCGGTTGTTCAGTTTGGAAAAACGGGTTAGAGAATGGAAGGACGAAGGGTCGGGGTGGAGAATTGGCAGAGGAGAGTCGAGAGCCCCGAGTCAATTGATTAATTGATTAATAAGTAATTTCGGGCGCGTCAATCGCTAAGGTCATTAGACCCGTAAGTGTAGTACATGTTTTAATCCCGGGAAGGGGTGGTGATCTTAAACCGCTGGACGGCGAGATCCAGCGCCGCGCTACCCGTCGGCTTGCGCTTTTTCCTAAACCAGGTATCTCCCACCATCCGGGCGTCGCTCCACTCGGGAAAATCTCTACGCTGGACTTCGATCTCTGTCCCGGCACGTGTAATATTATAATGCATGTAAGAGTAAGTGTGTATAAGAATGGTGGGGAGATATGGCAAGGAAGAAGAAAAGATCGCGCGCGGTCCGTAGCCCGTTGCTTAGGGTGCTGCTCCGGCATTCGCCTGTTGTTGAGCGGAGAAACCACGAAAAACTACCGATGTGAGCAGCCGGCCGACATAATTCTCCCTAGCTAAGTATCTGATGTCGAAATTCCAGTCGGGACTGGAATCCTAGGACCTATCTGTCAGAGGCACTGCAGTGATATCAATTGATGCACTGAGCCACTGAAGTCGGTTGGGGAATCGAGAGTGAAGAGTCGTGAGTGAAGAGTCGTGAGTGGAGAGTCCGAAGTGGACATTTGGAGATGATGGTTCGGGATTGGAGTTTCGGGGGTTGAAGTTCGGAGGCGGAAGATCGGGGTTAGAGGTTGGAAGGAGATCCGGGGGTGGATGTTCGAGGATGGATGTGCGAGGGTGGATGTTCGAGGGCAGATGATCGGGGGTGGGAGTCGGGTATAGAGGTTTGGGCGTGGAGCTTCGGTGGTGGATGTTCAGGGGTGGGGATCAGGGTTGAAAGTTTGGGGGTGGAAGTTTGGAGGTGGAGGCTTGAGGATGGAGGTTTGTGGGTGGAGGTTTGTGAGTGGAGGTTTGTGGGTGGAGGTTTGTGGGTGGAGGTTTGTGGGTGGAGGTTTGTGGGTGGAGGTTTGTGGGTGGAGGTTTGTGGGTGGAGGTTTGTGGGTGGAGGTTTGTGGGTGGAGATTTGTGGGTGGATGTTTGTGGGTGGAGGTTTGTGGGTGGAGGTTTGTGAGTGGAGGTTTGTGGGTGGAGGTTTGTGGGTGGAGGTTTGTGGGTGGAGGTTTGTGGGTGGAGGTTTGTGGGTGGAGGTTTGTGGGTGGAGGTTTGTGGGTGGAGGTTTGTGGGTGGAGGTTTGTGGGTGGAGGTTTGTGGGTGGAGGTTTGTGGGTGGAGATTTGTGGGTGGATGTTTGTGGGTGGAGGTTTGTGGGTGGAGGTTTGTGGGTGGAGGTTTGGGAGTGGTGATTTTGGGTGGGGGTCGGAGGTGAAGGATATGTTTAGGAGACCGGGAATGGAGAGTAGATAATGGAGGGTTCGGGTGGATTGTCGTTTGTGGAGGGATCAGAATGATCGGTTGCGTCATTTGGGAAGGGGAGCTCATCCAGTTTCGTATTTCGTTTCTTGACGTCAATCCCTTAGAAATCTATCAAATGTCAATGATGATAATTTAATATCACGATTCTAAAATTATGTAAATATCTTATATGCAAATGGGGACCTCCCAATGGGGATTCTCAGGCTTCTAGCGAGGAAGAGTGGCGGCTTCTGTGACTCCTCAAGCATGTAGAACAGGAAATCTTCAAAGCGGGTGAACCCTTAGTGACAACGCTGGTTCATAGCATACACATACAAACAACACATGGCATTGCGGATGGGTTGAAGGGCATTTCACACGGGTTCTTTTTTATACGTAGGAATAATGTTTCAAAATAAATGCGCGATTATCGCTTGAGAAGCGTTCCCTGAATGCTGTCCAGAAATCTCAACGACACTGAATAAAATTCAATAATTTTTTATATTATTTAATTTCTACTTCCACGTAAGGAATTCGGATGTTCTTATACTTTTATATTTGAAACTGTAACATATTATTTCTTTCCTGAAGATATATTTGCAGTTTCATTTTCTTTAGGTGTGCGACCCGTTTGCTTTTAGCGGTGATTCTCTACAGATGTGAAGGACCTAGTCTTACCTTCAAGTTCCAATTCAGCTATGACGAAATTCACTGCGATCTGAATATTAAATGCAGAATCTGTGATCTCATTACTCTCTTGAATGAACTCACTGAAGGAGAAACCTGTTAAATTAATCGTTCAGTCTAATTTCAGATAAGCATATATTTTCAACAGAAATTTAGAGTTCAGCGTGGACAATTTGTCTTGCATTCCAGGTCCTCACAGGTGAGGGAGCAAAGTATTTAACTTCATTCTGCTACGATCACAGACTCTAAAACCTAATAAAATTTTATTTGCGAGTTTAGGGACACCGAACAAAGAGAAATGAATAGTTTATTTCCGGGAAAGACACATTTATTTTTATGCCACAGATGTGGCATTTCTCAGGCTATGAACTGCAAAGTAGATTAATCCATCCAAAAATCACAAGGTCGTTTTAATGATTATTTTAATAGAGAAAGGCCAAGTATATGCAGGAATACTTTTCTACACTCGTGCACTTGAATTATTTACATAATACGCCGTTCACGTGTATGAATCCTTTAGTACTTTTTTTCACACAGTGGCAGAATTCTACTTTCGACAATAGTGGAGTTTTCGTAATAGTTAATTCGAACAACGTTTTTGTCGGATGATACTGTATGCATGAAAAATGTTTATTTTCTTTGATTTCTTCTAGAGCACTAACATAAAAAATAAAATTCTTTGTCAGTAAATTGCGACAAAAAGGCAAGATATACTGGATCTGAGTCAATGTCAATAACTTCAGAATACGGGAAATAACAATTCACTGATAATACAATTGTATTTCCAGTATATTCGGGAAAATCACATGACTGATTTTCTTCTCTTCAGATACGTAACGCGTCACATTTTGAACGTTGTCACTTTTGCATTAAGTTGCTAAATTGAGAAAAAAATCCTCTATCACGTGGTGCAGCCAGAATACCTGTTTTGTGGGTCCTTGATACCGAAAAATCGAATGACGGCAAAAAACGTCTATCCGTATGTCCATCTGTCCGTCCGCCTGTTTGTGAACAACGCTAGCGGCTAAACCGTTCACCCTATTTTCTCCCAAATTGATATTCCCCAATCGATCTGTGTGATGTCGCGGCCCCTTGTATTTGAAACCGATATTTTAATTTTGGAGGACATTTTCAAAATTTAAAAAATTATAGCTCCATCGGTTTTGATTAAATTTTGTTGAAGAATAGTGTGAAGGACGTTTAAGAGAATGGCGCAGGTCTCATGTTCGTTAAAATCCCTGATTTTTTCGAAAATTGCAAAAGTTCAAATTTTTTCGGCGTCTTCTTACAACTAAAATATTAGAGATAGATATTTTGTTCCTAAACAAAATATGTTCCTTACAGATAGATTTTGAAATAAGGTCATATACAATTTTTCGAAAATTGGAATACTTTTTTACGTACGTAATTTTTGTGCAAATAGGGTCGAGAAAGTACGTGCTATTTTAGCACTAATTTGGTAATGAAAACCTTTCCGTAACTAATCCGTAAGAACTCCAGTTCAACTGTGAGGCCCTGGGTCTTACCAGATGTTTCCATTTCACTCATGATATAATTAATGGCAATGTTGAAATTGAAGTCCATATCCGAAGTAGAACAGTCGTCCGCATCCATGGTCGATTCGACGCCGTCACACACATTTGAGTTCGGCTCTTCCGCGGGAGAAACCATGTTCACGCTCTCTGGTAATTCATTGTAATTTGCCGGATTCCTTTGAGCATACTCCATTGGTGGTACAGACTCCGTCTCAGTGTGTGCATAATCTTCCTTAACAGTTGTATCTGGGTTTGGTATGGAGCTAGGACAGTTCAACATCTGTTGTCCTTGATAATCCATTTGTTCTTGAGAAAAACTCATATCCATGGTCCCAGAGTTCTGCTCCATATCCATTAGAATGAAAATAAAAGAATTGGTAGAGATGTCTACCTGCAACACATTCGGTATGTAACTGAATGAAAATTGATCTTATTTAGTATGTATGATAAAATGATTTTATTCTATTAAAGAAAAACTAGCAGTATCATAAACACTTACATGCAATTGCAGTAAAAAGAAAGGAAAATAAAGCAAATATTTCAATGTAGTAGAATATTTCAGTTCACTAGATGATTACAGCAAGTCAAGTTGAACTCACCGCGCAATTTATTTACGACACGGAAAAAAAACTATTTTTAAAATTCGAGTCGTGGTAGAATAGGTGAGGTAGGTGAGAAGGTGTAGATAAGATAGATTCAAGAGGTATAGACAAATTTATTCAAAATGTAATTGGATATCACCCAGTGGCAGCTAATTACATAAATGAGGTAATATAAATAATATGCAAATAACATTACAAGTGTAATAATAATAATAATAATAATAATAATAATAATAATAATAATAATAATAATAATAATAACAGTGATACAGGCATGTAGTTTGGCATAGAAAAATGCAAAATACAACGTATTCAAAGGGGAAAATTCACAGACAGCACAGAGCACGAGACTGCATCAAGAGAGATCATCACTGCATTGGGAATGGATGAGTTTTACAAGTATATGGGGATACAAGAAAATAAAATGATTATATACAGTCAGATAAAAGAGAAGTTAAAAACAGAATTTGCCAACAGTTTGAATACCATACTCAAGACATCCCTCAACTCTCGTAATCTTGCAACAACAATTAAATACATATGCCATTTCTGTGATTACTTACTCATTAGGCATTATAAAATGGACCAGAACTGACTTGGGCTGACTGGAGAGGATTTTCAGGGTCAAATTTCAACCCGTTTCAAATAACACCATCCAAAAAGTTCTATCCAAAGAAACTAGGGGGACACTACCAGGGAAATTAGGGGGTAGGTGCATCTTAAATATTGGTAATCTCCATGCAAAACTGATAACGGACATGAGAGAGTATTTCAATAAGAAAGCCTTGTCATCTCAGCTATACAGAGTAATACAGCAAGTGGACGAGAACTATACACCACTCAACCTTGAACAAAAAAATGTATTACACGAACAATCAACACAAGCCGAGAACTTGGAACAATGGAAACAAAAAGCACTCCATGGTAGATATTCTACAGAAATAGCCAAATCAAATGTCGACGCCTGCTCGTCGTACAAGTGGCTTAAAATAAGATATCTCTACCCCGAGACTGAAGGATTCTTGATAGCAATCCAGGACCAGGTAATTGCAACACGAAATTACCTGAAGCATATTATTAAAGACCCCGAAGTGCCTTCTGATATCTGCCGGGCTTGTGGTGTAGGCCAAGAAACGATCTAGCACATTACTACGGGTTGCAGTATGCCGGCCCCAACGGATTATAAACAGAAGCACGATATGGTAGCACGAATTATCCACGCCAAACTTGCAAGGAAATGTGAAATTGCTGATGAATTTGATACACCTTACGACAAGTACCATCCACAAAATGTCATCGAGAACAACATCTATAAACTAGACTGGGACAGAAGCGTATTGACCGACAGAACAGTCCATTATAACAGGCCGGATATAATACTCTGGGATAAATCTAAAAGAAAAGTATGACTGATCGACGTAGCAGTTGTAGATACCAGCCACCTCGACACAACACACAAAAAGAAAACACAAAAGTACAGAGAACTTACACAAGTTGTAATGGAGCAGTGGCATGTATTGGAGGTGGAGATTGTACCGATCGTTCTCTCAGCAACAGGTGTCATATCTACCGTCCTGAAGCACTATCTGAATAAACTGGGGATCGAGACGAACATTATCATCAATCTACAGAAAGCTGTGATCCTGAGCACGTGGTCTTTAGTCAGAAAATTTATGGGTTCCTAAATAAATTTGTGTTAAAGAATTATTTACTTTTTAATTTATAAACTAAGTGTTTAAATTTATACTTGTAGAAATGTTTCCCTTCTAATTATTTCTTAAAATAAATATATTTTTGTTAAAAGTAATGTACTACGGAAATCATGCTTTGATAGAAATATCTGTATGACTCCTCAAACATGTACCAGAAAGCTGCGAAATAATAATAATAATAATAATAATAATAATAATAATAATAATAATAATAATAATAATAATAATAATAATAATAATAATTATTATTATTATTATTATTATTATTATAAAATAATGATTTTATAAAAATCAAAGATTCATAGAACATTACGTTACAAGAAAAAGAAATTTCTATATTCTAAATCCGCACTGAATGTTTATACAATTAAGACCGTGCCGCACTGTAGAGATTAATCAAAGAGTGGTAGAATTTTGAGATGATACATTAGGGATGGGCGTTATAGAAAAAAAACAGAAAATACAACCGGACACCAAAGCATTGGGAGATCCAAAGAGAGGCTCAGACTTCTAGGTTTAAAAATGGTAAGGTAGGTACAATTTCCTGCGTTAATTTTTGAGAGTATTTCTTGCGTTTAGTTTTATTGGAGTAAATGCTATACATAAAAACATTTTTTTCATAAAAAAGTCCGAATTTCTTTAAATGCTTTTCAGAGATATAGGAAGAACGCTTAAAAAAAGAGCAGGTCTCATTTTCGCCGAACTCTGAATTTTTGAAAATTGCGAAAGATGCGAAGATGCGAAATTGCGAAGATAATACGATGAAGTATGTGTAGGTAGCACCACTGGATTTACTCGAAATATAAGCATGAACTAACAATTTAAAAATTATTTCAAAAATATTAAGCGTGATCAAATTGAATGTGATATTGTCCCTGCAGCACAGACGCAAGAGTATATATTGAGACATTTTAATTACTATTGTAGAACATTATCAATTCAAATACATTGAATGAAATATATTTTAATTGATCGTATTTATTTTGCGGATTTTTTGTAGAGATGTACAGTACTGACAGAGGGTTACTTCGATTCCAGTCGTTAAGTGCATCATGATTTTGGCTTCTCTTTCAACAACCGTCCTCTTTCAGAACTTACATTTCCTATTCTAAAACTGGTCGTAAATGCGCGCTGTAACACCATCTCGTTGTTTCCCAAAATAGTTTACTCGCATTCTGAATAAGTATGAAGGGTTCTAAAAAGCTATTTTACAAATATAATGACAGAAAAAGTGAAAATCTGTAAACGCTTCGATGTCCCCTCACGATGTTCCCTCAACCGTTAAAAAAGGGTAATTGACTTCCGGAACACACTTACAGCGTTCAACATTATTATTCAATATCGGAAGAGTTATCAGGGAGAGATATTCTGTATCAGATAGGAGTCAAGTTCATTGTGAACCATCACAAGGGTTCATCAAACAAAAATGAAGTCCGGAATTGTGTAAAGTTCGAATGTGGTTACTCCTAGTTGTGATGGAAATAACTATTTCTCCACAACGATGGGGACAACTGTTTCTGCATAATAGATAAGAAAGACACCAGGAAGATATTAAAAAATTAGGACCGTTCTTACATGATAGAAAACTGGAGTCGAATATGGAAAAAATTAAAATCAAATGTTCAAAAAAGAGAGGAAGTGTGTGGTTGACGATGAGGGTGGGAAAATTTTCAATCAGTGTGGAAAAGACGGAAAGACATCACATCAAAAGGAAAAATCTCAGACTACAGATTGGTGTCCAAGATACCGGCCTTGTCATGCACCACATCCACGAGACGGACAGTATACCCTGTGTGGTTTACTTCACCACACATGCACTTGTTCTACCAGGGGGGCGTTAAACCCAGGCTAGGAACCTAAGCTTTCGCTTTTATCCGCACCCCCGCCGACGCACAAGTACTCCAACGGGCTGGTATCCGGATCCCGCCGGAACGCAGTTTGCCCTCACGTCAACTTCCCCATTCAATGCCTGAGTCGGGCCGCCTGCCAGCTCAGAGCTCCTAGCTATCCAGGCCGATGATTGGGCGAGATTGGATGTGGGGATGTGTTAGCCAGCATCCCCTGTGCAGCGGAGAGGCGTATTCCAAGCCCACATATAAAAGTCCAGACGAGAAACATGAACCTCCCTGTCGGGTTGCCTAGATTCCAGCTGACTCACGTCAATAGCCTCGAGGGGGAGGCAGTGAGGAGTCGGGTTGGGGGCCACGAGGCACCTGGGTCTCAACCTGGCGGCCCGCAGTTGGGCACTTGGCTTATCGTGACAATGGCCCGATACTCTGGGCAAAGAACTGGCCTGAGTCGAAGCTCTTCGATTTCGAAAAATATTAATTAATTTTGGGTGTACTCTACATGAAGCCCCAAGGATATTTTCAAAATGTTCTCAAAAATGGCCCCTTTTTAAAAATTTCTTGTAAGAATAGAATGAAATACAATTATAATGGTGGCATAGGTTCGATTTTCACTGTTGACACTAAATTTTCGAATACTAGTAGTTTTCGCGTTGTATTGCGTACAATATGTGCAAATTAAAAAAAACAAGATTTTCTGAAAAAGGCTCCAAATGTTCTCTTTAAACTTTTGTTAACGATAGTGCTACATGTACTCTGTGAGATGCATTAAATGTCATATTGCTCTATGCTTTTATTATTTTCAAAAATGACATAAATAAATTTTTTTGACTAGTCTCTCACGTCGATAATATTTGCATTAGTTGCGATTTGTTAACATTATTGCATTTACGAGTAAATGTGCTTTAAATCATGTCAGATAACGTTTCAAGAAAACTCAACACTTTCTGTGAAAACAAGCTCAAAATTCCGCATTTAGAGAAACGCTCAAATGCCAGTTATCTCAAAACCGGCTCCTAATTTTTTCTTCAAGCTTTTCATACGGATAGTGCTAATTGCACTATTTAATGTGATGAAAAGTTTATTTTGATATATCTTTTGTTTTTTAAAAATTACACAAATGTATTTTTTTAATATCACGTCTTTCAGATGAATATTTTCTTCGATTTGTGTACATTATTGCGTTTGTGAGTGGAAGAGCTACAAATGACTTCCATTGAAGTGTTTTCTAAAACTCAAATGATTTCTGTGAAAAAGTTTCAAATTTCACATTTACAATAACGCTTAAACATCATTTTCTAAAAATGGCTCCAACGTTTTCAACAAAAGTTTCCTCATAGGACGAGATTTTACTCTTATTTAATTTTCTTAAAATAATATTTCGGTCCTAGGGCAAGATTGTAAAGCTCGCCCAGACCAAAGCAAGATTGTAAAGCTCGCCCCACCAATTAGAAAACTAACTAGTACGAGGAAGTCTGTGCCATTCCGTAGAACAACTAGTTTCGATTGCTGATCTGTAGTAAAAAAATAAAAACAAATTTAATCATTTCCCCATCTTTACATCACATCGACTGTAAATACACTTTGAAAATGGCTGCCACATTTCTGTATGTTTTAGTATTTATTATAAATTTGTAATGAACATCGTTCTGTAGTAAACAAATGAAACTTTTTTGTTATAATAATGGAACCGACATTATAATTAAAACAACAATATTCACGTTTATATATGATGCATTGGTTACATTATATCTTACATTATAATGGAAAAACACACTATATACAATATAATAAACCGCGTTTGACAACATCACTAGGATATTTTCGCTTTATCACTTTTTCAAAAGTTGTAAACGCGCAGTTTTTGGTCTCTAACCTACTGCATTCTCACGCTAGAACTGCCGGATCACAGAAAAGTTAATCAGTCTGTGGCTTTTTCGAATCCGTACGTTTTGCAGCAAAGGCAAATTTCTTGTTTTTTTAAGGTCCGTTAAAGAACAAGGTCAAAAAGGTTTCAGTTTGCTGACTACGCTTCCATAGATTACAAGGAATGCCGAAAAAGCATTATTTTTATCGCACCGCGGACCCACGAAACGTTTTGTGAGAAGCACCTATTTTTCGGTATTTGAAAAATTTAAGAACGCAAGGAATGAAATTAATTTATATAATCATAATATTCGTTAATTCGAGTGTTATAACTCGTGATTTTAGGCCCGAAACTGTTAATTTTCTTTGTAAAAGCAATAAAAGCAATATAATTGAAAGATCATTTATTAATATGGGATATTCACAGTAACGCTGAACATTATCCCGCGAATTTTATAGTACGGAACCTGAGTTCATCAATTTATTAATGTATCATATTAGCTCAGCTAAATAAAATTATTGTTCTCTTAATTATTATTAAATATCTTCTAAAAATACAGAAAAAGAAAGTCGTTTATGATAAAAAAATTAAAGATCCGCGAAATGAAATGTTTCTAAAAAACTTGTCCCAACATTGGGGGGGGAAGTTGCCCCCCCTTGCCCCCCCCCCCCCAATCCCGCCTCTGCCTGCAGATAAAGGAAGTCATGTTCTTGCCCTGGATTATTTACCAGTACTTTTTGACGCTCTATAGCTGGCCACGGTGTTCAAAGTATACCCCCGCATAAGATGGTAAAAATTTCCCTAAACCAAATGACATATAAGTAGTTATACTATAATTCTGACATAAAAATAATATTTTTGAAAGGGGTCTTAGCCCCTGTCCCACCACTCACACCTCTCTACAGTCCAAAACATGTTTTTTTTTTATTTTATTTTTTTTTGGCAAACCACTATTTTATCTGACTGAAAAAATATGATAAATAAAACAATTTGTATTATTAGAAAAGCATTTTTTGATATATCCTTAGGTCCAAATTCAAACAAAAAACATTTATAAAAAAATAACAAAAACTATTTTTTACTGTGTGTAAGAACCATAGAACTGACAAGAAGTAAACTCGAAAGTTCCTCTTAAAACAAATTGTGAATTTTTTTCAGATTTTTTCGGCAGGTGGGTTGCAATTAAAAAAATAAATGCCATTTTCTCGCCTTTAAATCACCCGGACTTTAAATATACTTTCAAAATGACTGCAATAGTTCTGTGCATTTGTTTGAGTGTTTATTACAGATTTGTAGACATTGTTGTAGCACCCATTAATATTTTGGCTTTAAAATGTAGTTACATTTTATGATTTTTTAAAGCTTTCTAATCCTTTGTATAAATATATCATATGGTAAGGAAGTCGACAGGTTTCGGCAGTTTATGAGAAAATAATTCAGTCACAGATGAAGGATAAAGAGGGACATGTGGGGAAATGAAGGGGAACAGGTTGAACCCGGATTCACAAGAACTGTTTTACTGTGTCTTAGTACACCGTCCCAGGCACGGAAAAGATCTTAACACTTCATCTCAGGAAACTTGTGAATTTTTTCATACTTTTTAATTGCTGGTCCACAGTTAAAAAAATAGGTATTTGTAGATGCCTGTGTGACCTTCCTCCAGGAGGAAAGTCACAGAACGGCAGCTGAAACGATGGAAACTGGGCCTAGGACGCCTGGACATCTAATTAGACACAGGCAGCGGACGCCTACGCTCTCACACCTGTAGATGTTTCAGACTAGAAAAAAGTTGTCTTTTCCCTTACCAAAATATTTATTCTTGTATACGTATAAATAAGTATATACAATCTGGACACGTACGAAAACTCTGCACTTTGTAAGTAATAATTGTAGGAAAACGGAAAATTGATTTAATGTTGCACCCAATTGCTAACGCCCATCCCCCGAAATTTGGTTTACAGCATTATAGACCCGGTACAACGTGAGAGAACCCATTCCAATATTGCTGAGCGTTGAGATTAACATTCTCCAAGAATAAAATAGTCCCTTTAATTTTATCGTAAAAGATCATTTCGGTAATTTTCTACAATTTAGTTTTACATTGATTTCGGCTTGTCTTTTCTGTACTCCTATACTATGGAGAGGGGGCACCCGACAGAAGTGAATATGCAAAATTGTATTATATATTGACCCACTTCATTTCCTCACTGTCGCCCAGCTATCCTTCACCTCCACCTGAATTGTCTCTCATCATGTCCCCATTTGTCATCTACCCATCTCCCAAAACAGGTCATCTGCCAGAATTTACTTGTCCTGAAGAAAACCGTGTGAGACTCACGACCCATATGACACGCACGCCTGGTTTAAAAGGAGTAGGATAAATTCCGAATCACTTCCGAGTTATTCGCGATTATGTGTGTGGCAACAATCCTTTTTTATGTCATCATCTGCTAACTTCCATTTTTTCTTCTGAAATCTCTTTGACGCAGGATGTGGTGTAAACTCTAATCACCAGTATCAAACTTACAAGGTTTTATGTTGATGCTTTCTTATAAACTGCCAAAAACTATCGTCTTTCCTTAGCGTATGATATACTTACATAAAAGATTAGAAAGCCTTGAAAAAATTATAATTTGTAACTACATTCTAAAGTCGAAATATATTTGGGTGCCACAACAATGCATACAAGTGTATAATAAACACTAAAATAAATGCACAAAACTGTTGCAGTAATTTTCGAAGTATATTTGGTCAAGGTGACTCCAAAATTGATATTCCATAATCGATCTGGCTGATGACGCGACCCCTTGAATTTGAAACCGAAATTTTAATTTTGGGCGTACTGTACATTCAGCCCTGAGACATTTTCAAAATAAAAAAAATGATTCCGTTTTTTATTAAACTTTTTTATTGAATAGTGTGAAGAACGTTTAAGAGAATAGTGCAGGTTTTTATGTTCGTTCAAAATTCTAATTTTTCGAAAACTGCAAAAGTTAAACATTTTTTCGGCGACTTCCTACAAATAAAATATTAAAGAGACAGTTCTTTTCTTAAATGAAATGTGTTGCTTAAAGATAGATTTTGAAATAAGGTCATGAACAATTTTTCGAAAATTTGTTCTCCGATCAACACCAGGCAAATGCCGGAGCAGTACTCTACAAAACGGGTCACGGACCGCGCGCGATCTTTCTTTCCTCTTCTTTATCCTAACCTCTCCCCTTACACACACACACACACAGTTACACTAACATGCACTACACTACCAAATATTCCGGGAGACCGGTCGGGAGCTTAGAGCTTGTCTCGGCTGAGGCGGTGCCCCGCTGGTGGGAGAGTTCTGGGGGGAAACCCCACTAGCCGATGGTAGGTCGCCGCTGGATCTCGCCATCCAGCGGGGGAAGATCACCGCCATCTCCCGAGAAAAAACGTGCACTACACTTACGGACTAATGACCAAAGCAGTTGACACGCCCAGAAACACGAAAAAATCAATCAATCAATCAATCGAAAATTTTAGTTTTCCAAAAATGATGCCTTAGATGTGTTTATTCAGAGAGAAATTGCTGTATAAATATTATTACGCAAGCATTACTAAGAGCATGGAAGTATATGTTGTTTTAACACCACTAGTTTCCTTAATGAAATCTGTTCTTTAAAGAAAGATCCTTAAATAAAATCAATACATTTTTTCGAAAATGAGTGAGTTCAGTATAGTTTTGCGTGATTGATTAATTAGTGTTTTGGTTCGCGTCGACTAAGTTCATTTATCCCGGAAGTGTAGTGCATGCTTTTATCGCGGTAGGTGCTGATCTCCCGATAAATGGAGAGATCCGGCGCCGAATTACACGCCGGGTAGCAGTGTTTTCCCCAACCAGATATCTCCCACTAGCAAGGCACCGCCTCACCTGGGACAACTTCTAAGCTCCTGACAGGCCTCCCGACGTATGTGACAGTTTAGAGCATGTAAGTGTAATTGTGTGTAAGGCGTTGATCATGGAAGAGGAAGAAAAGTTTGCGTGAGGTCCATGGCCCGTTTATTAGGGTACTGCTCCCGCATTCGCTTGGTGTGGGAGAAACCACGGAAAACTACTGATGAGAGCAGCCTGTCGCTACAAATCTCCTCCAGACAGCAGCTGAATCCGACCGAGCTAACTGGGTAGTGAGGAATATCGTGCCACTATCGAGACTCGCACCCTAGGACCTCCCGGTCAGAGGCACTGCAGTGATATCAATTGATGCCCTACGCTACCTATGCCGGATTGCGTGAAATAGAGGTAATTTTAAAAACAAGATTTTATCAAACACGATTCCAAATTTGTTCATTATTTTTTTCTCGAACAGAACTTATACTTTCGGAGTACACTTTTAAACATGTTGTAGGTTTCATGTTTGTTGAATTCTCTGAATTTTCGAAAATTGCATAAGTTTTAACCAATGCGGGAAAGTATGTGGTGTTTAGCACCACTATATTTTGGTATCAATGACCTACAAAACGTGAATTCTGACTATACCGCCTGTAAGAGGAATTAATTTACTACGTGTAGGAGCATGATTTATCCAATTTTTGTGAGTTTCTGAAGAAAAATCTCCCGTTTCTGTTGCAGCTATACATTATTTTTTTATACTACGTATGAACGTTGTAAGCATAGAAGTGAAATGTATACATTTTTTATTGGCAGATTTAGGATGGATAATGAGTTGAGGAACAGATGGAAGTAGAGAGGAGAAGTACTATATTTTGGGGGAGAAGGAAGAAACATGCGAAGGTGTATTTGAAAGGGGAGGGAGTTGGTTAAAGGAATATTGATAAGAGAGTTCTGGAGAAAAGTCAGGTAAATGTTGAAAGCTGATAGAAATTATGGTGAAAACTTGATGATAAGGATTAAAAGTATGAGGAAGTTGGGAGGTGGAGAGAGGAGATGAGATTTTGTAGTGAGATGACAGGCGGCAGAAGGGAAAAAAGTGTAAATGTAGTTGAAGGGTGGCAAATGTAAGGAGAAATGGTGGGCTAAGTGTGAAACAGAAGAACGATTAAAGAATAGAACGATAATAATTGCGAAAAGGGAAAAGGATTGAAAGAAGGAAGTGGAGTAATTGAAGAAGAGAAGATATAGGGGAGGGTTTGGATTCAATTCAATGATGTAGGTTTAGAAATATAATGTGAGATACAAAAGAGAGGAAGGTTAAGGCGAAAGTGGCTTAAAGAAAAGAAGATTACAACTTCGAGATATTTAATGCCATGACAAATCTATCCTATTTAAAAGAAATTTAAATAGAAAAAAATATTAATGGGATATACAAGAATTATAGATTAAGTGGAGAAGATTATATTGCTTATGTGTTTTAATTTTGTTCACTTTTAAAAATAAATATTCCATTTTAAGGGTATTTGTAAATGAAGGGTAAATTGATGAAGAAAAGAAAAATGTGTTCGAAAGAAGAAAAAGTTTGGGCTAAGTGAGTATTTCCAACTCAATTTTGGAAGTTTCAGAGTGTATATAGCGATGCAATTTGGGATGGAAATGTATTAATGAGAGAGAAATGAACAAAATCCATGTCTTCCGAAGAAGATTTTTTTTGTAAAATTGTACTTTGTAGAATAAGTGTTTTAATTGAAATCGGTCTCTCTACAGGAGCATGTAGGGTGTCTATGGCCGTTTCGTGGAGTGGATAGCGCGGTGGAGCCATAGAGAATTTTGGAAAATACGCATAGAATACACTACTTCCTGCAGGACGTCACACACAGGTTTTAACTGTTTTTGTCGTTTCGTAAACAAATAAATAAATAAATAAATAAATAAATAAATAAATAAATAAATAAATAAATAAATAAATAAATAAATAAATAAATAAATAAATAAATAAATAAATAGATAGATAAATAAATAAATAAATAAATAAATAAATAAATAAATAAATAAATAAATAAATAAATAAATAAATAAATAAATAAATAAATAAATAAATAAATAAATAGATAGATAGATAGATAGATAGATAGATAGATAGATAGATAGATAGATAGATAGATAGATAGATAAATAAATTATTTAATTAATTAAATAAAAAATGAACGGTACACTTATATGTAAAGTACTATTTTCTTCGAGTTCAAACTGAACGACAACAAACAACGTGATGCACCGTAATAATGAACTAGGGTAAAAGACTTGAACTAACAATGGGGCTGTTTACAACACGTGGCTGTTTACCAGCCGGCGGCAAGTTCGTCGGAGAGATTCGTAACCGTGAATGAACTGGAAGGGGAGCGCACGTGACGCGAAGTCTCGTGTTGCCAGTGGCGACAGGGCGACGCGTCCTCGTAACGCCGTGTCGCGACGTAACTGCCGTGGCGACGCATCGCTGAGACGCTCAAAGGAGATTCCAACCTCCCACTCCCTGTGGTTTCACGTCAGTCGCGCCCTCACCACCGTCGCACAGTGGGATGAACAACGCAAAACTGGACAAAATTCATTTTCACAATTTTGTCCCACGGGGATAGGTGGCAGAGGGCATCAACTGATGTCACTACAGTACCTCTGACCGGGAAGTCCTAGGTTTGAGTCCCGACTGAGGCAGGGTTTTCGACACTAGCGAGATAGCTAGGTCGAATCCCAGTCTGGAGTAGAATTATTGCGGCTGTCTGCTCTGATCGATAGTTTTCCGTGGTTTCTCCATTCGAAACCAGGCAAATGCGGGTGCAGTGCCCTAATAAACGGGCCACAGACTGCAAACGATCTTTCCTTCCTCTTTCTTGTCCTATCGGAACCCCTTATTTAGACACATTTACACTTACACGCACTACACTGCCACACATGCCATGAGAGAGCTGAGGGCTTGTCCCGGCTGGGGCGGTGCCCCGCTGGAGGAGATACCTGACTGAAGGAACCCCCCCCCCGCCAGTAGACGGTAGGTCGGCACCGCATCTCACCATCCAGCGGGGAAGATCACAACCAACTCTCGAGGATCGCACATGCACTACAGTTTGGGACTAATGACCTTAGCAGTTGACACGTCCGAAATCACTAATAAATCAATCAAAACTGACTTTTCATGACTCAGGTACAAATGTAAAGAAAATTGTCCAGCGAATCATGTTTGATACTCCCTTTCCATAATTTTCCCAATTACGAAGTAAATGGACAGAAAACCGGATAGAATTAATTATGGCAAGTACATTAAAGAATAATAGTGTCACAGATTTGCATTTTTCTTTGGTTACTCAAGATAAACGTTTTTACATACAAAAAAAACATATTTATTACAATCACATTTGTAGAATTTGGTCGATGCAAAAAATACAGTTGTAGCTTTCGTTTAAAATCATCACAGTTTCTTTAGCTGTGTGACGAAGAAATACTCGGGCGTCCGGAGCTAGTTACGGTGAAGGGAGTACGTCATGTTGGCCATGTCCTATGTACCCCTTACTTAGACACATTTACACGTACACTACACTTACACACGCCACACATTCCGGGAGAGAGCTGAGGGCTTGTCCCGGCTGGGGCGGTGCCCCGCTCTTACCCCCAAGCGTGGAAACTACAGTGGGTCCAGGCGTGGGGAACATCGCCGGCAAAGTCGGGGAATCGATCCAAAATGCCAAATACATACATACAGCTGTAGAATTTATTTTATCTTCTACATGAAATATTTTGTATTCGACTGTCTTGTATACGCAAATGGATCTCATCAACTTACACTGGTATTACAAAAGAGAATACAAAATGCATTTGTAGAGGATTCATTTTGAACTTCGTTCAATTATGTAACTTTAAATTTTATTATATATATATATATATATAATGAGTAATTAAAATACGCTCGCTATATGTAGTCTACTGTGCAGAGTGCGTATTTGTCACCGAAAAGAACTAATAACGGACAAAAGCAATGGATGTAGCTGGGCAGTAGGATAATCATCCATAAAATTGTGTGCTATTTAGCTGATGTCGAAAATATTACTACAGTCTGATCTCGAATCTGGATCCTCCCGGCTCATAAATCTGTACTTGCGAATTTTGTTTGTTCGATGGATGATATTTTTACGTGCTTTTTTAAAATCCGAACCTTGTTTATTGCCGTGACAAGAGTTGGAGCAACACAATGATGGGGGCGATTGATTATTTCGTGTTTCCGGGCGTGTGTACTACTAAGGTCATATGTTGCTGATCTTCCCCTGCTGGATGTCGATCGACGTGTAGGTCTGCGCCGGATCTCATCATAACAGAGGGGAAGAACACCGCCATCCACGTGATAAAAAATTATTTCACTTACGGGACTAATGAACCTAACTTTGACGCGCCCGTAAACAAGAAATAATATGTCTAAAAAAGGTTTTCGTAATATATAACATTTTTTAATTAATTGTTTGCAGCTCCTGCGGTGTTTGCCACTCGCCACTCGGCCATCTCTCTCAAATCCTTTTTCCCCAAAGTGCCCTTCAAGACTTTAGAGCTGTGTTCATTCAACGGTATAATCCATAATTGCACGCACATATGTGCACGTGAGCGAAAGAGCACTTCGAGTATGAGTTGGGAGACGATTTTTTTAGGAATTTCCTGGAAGAAATCTGTCAAAAAACGAATATTTTTCGGTTACGATTTTTCATACATCGTATATAATGTACAGAGGAAACGTGCAAAGGAAATTATAATGTAGGTGGCTAAAGGCTATAGTGACTGTACGCAAACTTTTCTGAAATACGTTACATTATGAAAAATTCTATGGCCTGAAACATTACAAAAAGCATGCCATCCTCAATTATTTTTTATTATATCGTTACTAACAACTTTGCAGAGCTAAAAGAGGCTTCGAAGACATTTCCTTCACTTTACGTTAATGATATATTGGAGGGATATTGGTCACAGCTAAAAACTTCCATGGAAAACCATTAAATGCCAACTCGGAGCAAGCAAAAACACTGGAACAAAAGCTGCTGGTAATCCACGGCATTTTCGTAAATTTTACTTCAAGATTTATTTCGGATTAAAATTGATTTATTGATTAGTGATTCATGGCACGTCAACGGCAAAGGTCACTAGTCTCGTAAGTATGGTACATGTTTTTTAATCGCGAGAAGTGGCGGTAATCTTCCCCCACTGAATGGTGTGATCCGGTGCCGGCCTAACCGTCGGCTTGCGAGGTTTTCCAACAAGGTATCTCCCACCAGGGATGTACTGCCCTTGCTGAGACAAACTCTATCTCTCAACTGGTCTCCTGGCATGTGTGGTAGTGCAGTGCGTGTAAGTATATGTGTAAGGCGTGAGAATAGAACAAGTAAGAGGAAGCAAAGATAGCGGGCGGTCCTTGGCCCGTTTGCTGGGGTGCTGTTTCAGTATTCAGCTGGTGTTGATTGGAGAATCCAAGAAAAATACCGATCAGAGCAATCGGTTGCTAGAATTCTTCTCCAGTCAGCGGTTGAACTCGACCTATCTATCTAGTATCGAAAATTCTTGCCACTGGGACTCGAACTCCACGACATCCCGATCAGAGGTACTGTAGTGATATCTATTAATATCCTGAGCCACATAAGCCGATGGATTAAAAATCTAAATCTGTTACTGAACATATGGATTCAAGTCTTACATATACAACACAAATAATGCATAAATAAAGCCAAAGTAAAACTATCTGCGTGTAAATCGTCCCACGGTTATTTCGCTGAGAGAGCATTACTATTCAGACTTGGTCGCGTCTTCCTGAATTCCAACCGCAACGCTCGTGTTACTCATTCCAGACGCCTGGATCAAATATCAGCACCAGCTAGGAAGCCTTCACATTGGATTCGCCGTGTAGAAACATAGGGATAAAGTAGAAGAAAATATTTCGTAATTCAAATTTGCTCGCTTGATTATTTCGTGTTTACGGATGCGTCAACTGCTATGATAATTAGTCCCTTAGGGTAGTGCATGTTGTATACTGAGAGGTGACAAAAGTCTTTTCCGCTGAAACACAGGTACGGCACCGACCAACTAGCCATCTAGCGGGTCTTCTCCCTTAGGTATTTCCTCCAGTGAGGCACCGCCCCAGCTGGTCTTCCAACACGTCATCGTGTTGTGCGAGTGCGAAAAGGTGAGAGAAGGGAGAAAGGAAGAGGATGGCTTGTTTGTTAAAGTGCTGCTCTGGCATTCGTCACGGAATACTAGCGATCAGAGCAGCCGGCCACGAGAATTCTCCTATAGGCTATTCGACCAAACTATATATTGAGTGTCGAAAATTCGCCACCTTCGGGACTCGAAACCTAGACCTCTTGGTGAGTAAACGCAGTGGCAACAGCGGTTGCCCTATGATATCCCAACCGGGTTGACTTATGACAAAGTGGGGCATTAGGAGTGGAACTCGAAGGAATGATAATTAATGCGACGTAATGAATTTGAATTATACATTAAAGTACGGACTATGTATGCAATACATAGTAGATGAATAGAAATATATGAAATAACAAAATATTAATGGAGGATTACTCTGTGCTCAACGCTCGATCAGGGGCAAAAAGACGCCTACATCAAAACGAGTAAGACGCAACAAATTTTTAAAAAACTTATTAAATCTGTTACAGCCTTTAAATACATTTCAAATCCTCATAAAATATATAGTACAATTTTGTGACAAATATTTTAGTGTACTCAGATACTGTATAGTACTTCTTTTATTATTTCTGTGAGGTATTACAAACTACTGATTCTCTACATCGATGATTCATACATTTACGAAATGCTATGGGGGTCAAAACTGTACGAAGAAAACTTAAATGCTCACATTTGTATCGAGAAAATACGAAGAAAAGAAATATGATCTGCTGGTTTCGCCAATCGAATTTCCTCCTCAATAGAAACAATCGGGTTCGGGGAAATGACAAAACTGTCACATGACATCTGTGGAATATTTAATTTCAAAGGAAGTCTGTGAGAAACCATAATACTAATGACAAATGAAAACATCATACTATACATTATTTCACGCGAGTTACCTCATAATTGAACAATTTGGAAATGTTGCAAGAACCTGAATATTATTCTTTTATTTGCGCGAAGATCCATTTTCAAAACTGTTTAATGCATAATACAAAATGCAGAAGAAAATCTTTTTCTGACGAGTGTGATTTTGCAAGCGTTGTAGAATACATGACACGTATCAATACAATCTTTAAAATTTTACTATTTAAATTGTTACACGCGTTCAAATGAGTGTTGTGTACAGCAACACATCAGTGTATATATTTGTTTATAAACACCGCTTTTTAAATTCGGTACCTACTTTTGGAATTTGGTTTTAACTGATTCATATTGTTCTAGCAATTTTAATCAATTTACGAACATCAAACAATTTGAAAAGTTTTTTTTTCTACAGGAATACTTAAATAACTGATCCATGATGGAACGTCGTATACGAAGAAGCACATTGTCTCTGCGTATTTCTGTAATATGCCTACTCAAATTTAATATGAAGATGTAATTAAAGACAACATCCAAGTAAACTGACAGCATCACAAGATTTCCAATATAAATGGGAATATTAACAATAAAACATCTCACCCAAAAATTAAAGAGAAATTAATAAATATTATAGTAATGGCTTTCATTTTGTCACTTCAAAATAAAGTTACCGCAAGATATTTTAACCAAACGATTGCAAAACCTAACAAAGTTTGTTCAAACTATTTCACACGAAGAAATGTCGAAAATAATGGTTTTAGATACACCTACCGATACAAATAACAGTTTGCGACGTAACAAAAGCTTTCTGTCACTTTGCAATGCAGGAAGCCAAAGAAGAGAAGTTGGAAAAACACCATAAACACAAGAAGACACTGCCGGTCGGCGACCTTTAAAGGCGCACAAATACGGGCCGTAAAAGGGACCCTGCAACAATGCGCGAACTCACCTTGCAGGAGCGCGCGGGCAGAGGCGGGAGCGGCGCGGCGGAGAGCTGAGCGCCGGCGGACGCGGGGGCGCGCTGCTGCTCGAGGAACTCCTCGCGACGGAATGAGCGGAGCGGCCGGTGGACGCCACTTACACTGGTCAGGGTCGCCTCGCCAGCGACGAGCCCCACCCCGCCCCGCAGCGGCGGTGGAGGCGGCGTGGGCGGCGGCGACAGCAGTGGGGACTCAGGGCGGCGACAGCAGTGGTGGCGACGGTGGTGGGGTGGAGGAGGGGCTAGTGATAGCGATGGTGACGTCGGCGATATTGGCGTCGGCGGTGACGGTGGCGGTGGTGGTGGTGTTGGTGGTGTTGGTGGTGGTGGTGGGGGCGGTGGCGGTGGCGGTGGCGGGGATGATGAGGAAGTGGCGGTGAGGAGGTGGCGGTGCTGGGGGTGGTGGTGGAGATGGCACTGATGGTGGCGGTGGTGGCAGTGGCGACGTTGGCGCCGGTCGCGGTGGTGGCGACGGTGGAGGCGGTGGCGGCGGCGTTGGCGGCGGCGTTGGCGGCGGTGGCGGCGGCGGTGGCGGTGGCGGTGGCGGTGGCGGCGGCGGCGGAGGCGGCGGCGGCGGCGGTGGCGGCGGTAGCGGCGGTGGCGGCGGTAGCGGCGGTGGCGGCGGTAGCGGCGGTGGCGGTGGTGGTGGCGGTGGCTGTGGCGGTGGTTGTTTGACTGATAATTCCACCTTGAAAAGCATGGGGAAGCAAAGACCATGAAAACCATGAAAAGCATGGGGTGGCGGAGATCTTCCCCCACTTATGGTGAGATCCGGCGCCGACCTACCGTCCACTAACGGGGTTTTCCTCAACCAGGTATTTCCCACCAGCGGTGCACCGCCCCAGCCGGGACAAGTTGTAAGTCTCCAATCGGTCTCCCGGCATCTGTGGTAGTGTAGTGCATATAAGTGTTAAGTGTAAAGGGTGAGGCTAGGACAAGGAAGAGGAAAGAAAGATCGCTCGCGGTATGTGGCCCGTTCGTTAGGGTACTGCTCCGGCATTCGGCCTGGTGTTGAGCGGAGAAACCAGACAGCGACTGAATTCGACCTAGCTCACAAGCTATTGTCGAAAATCCTGCCGCCGTCGGGACTCGAACCGAGAACTTCCCGGCCAGAGGCGCTACAGTGACATCAGTTGATGCACTGAGCCACCGCTCCTGGTCGGAGGTGGTGTCGGTGATGGTGGTAGTGGTGGTGGTAGTGGCGATGGCGGTGGCGGTGGCGGTGGCGGTGGCGGTGGCGGTGGCGGTGGCGGTGGCGGTGGCGGTGATGGCGGCGGCGGCGGTGTTGGCGACGGTGGCGGGTTGGCAGCGGTGGCGATGGTGGTAAGGAATCGGCGGTGGCGGCTGCGGTGGTGGGGAGGCGACGGTGGTAGGGAATCGGCGGTGGCGGCTACGGTGGTGGGGAGGTGGCGGTGGCGGCGGTGGCAGGGGTGGCGGCTGTGGCAGGGGTGGCGGCTGTGGCGAGGTGGCGGCGGTGGCAGAGGCGCCGGTGGAGGCGGAGTCGACGGGGGCGGCGGTGGCGGTGATGTTGACGATGGTGGCGGTCGCGACGGACGCGGCGGTAGCGGGGGTCGTGGTGGTGACGGCGTTGGCGGTGGTGACGGCGGCGGTAAGAGTGGCAGCAGTCGCAGCGGTGTAGGCTTGATTGATTGTTTATTTCGTGTTTTGCGGTGCGTCAACTCCTGTGCCCATTAATGTTGTTGACTCGTGTTATATAAGTATTAGTGTTGTTACCTTCTCCCCCCCCGGAAAATCGAGGTGTGCGTTCCTTGCTGGGACGTGAGATCTAGCATCAACCTATATATCAGCTTGCGGGATTTCTCATCCTCTTCTAGGAATCTGCGCCAGCGAGGTGCTGATTCAACCAGACAAGCCCTAATCTCACGACTGATTTCCCGATATTTTAGTAGTGTTTTACGTGTAAGATTATGTGTGTGTGTGTGCAAGGGGAGAGGAGGGATTAATAATCAGGAAGAAAAATCGAGGGTGTATCGTGGTTCATTTGTTGAGGTACTACTCGAACATTCGCCTGGTATTGATTGAACATTCTCCTAGTCTTTAAGACAGTGGGCCCTCTCTGTCACAGTCACTGCATTTGCGACAGTTGTTACCCTGAGCCATCTCAGTCTGTCCCCGGCGGTGACGTCGCCCCTTCTCCTTTGACACATGCATTTTGGTGCTCCCTGCCTTTCCCCGCGCCATTGCCCTCCCACCATTTCTCCCTCTGCGTATTCTTCGGGTCCCAGCGCCTGCTTGCACAGCTGTGTGCACGGTCGCGCACTCAGAAGGCGTCCTTCTGCACTCGGTCTCTCCTTCACCACCACCACCACCACCACCACCACCACTACCACCACCACCACCACCACCACCACCACCAGCGAACCAAATGAGCTAAAGAAAATCTCCCAGTGTTCAACAAGGCAGTCTACTTCACCTCCCATTCGACGAAACAGACAAAGAGAATATAATTCAATGATTGTCAACCTCCTCTTTCACCTTTACATACTGGCCCATAGAATACGATATGTCATTGCCACTTCTTTTTCATTTCACTCTACGTTTTTCCTTCTCTTTCTTCAGTTTGGCGAGAACGACCACAAAAATATAATTTAGTAATCCTCAATATGCATTTTTTAAACCCATTCCATAGTATTATAAATTAAACCGTGAAATTCTTAAGGGACGGATTATTGGGGCGTTCTCCTAAATGCGTTTATATTTTACTGATACGTTATTGCTTGTTATTGGCTTCGATAGGGAGTTTGATATACATTGCCTAAATTACTTAGATCGAGAGCATTGTGGTTACGAGCGAAATATGAAAACGGTTGAATGGCGCTACATAATATCTTATGGAGAGAATTATAAAAGGGAATGTTGCGAGAGAAATATGAAACGACAACTCGAGTGAAGTTAACAACTACTTAGTTAGTAAATAAGTCAATCTGAATCATCAAAATTACGTCAAAATAAAATCCTGTATGTAACATGATGTGTAACGATCTCGGTTCTAATGATCTCGGTCAACAAAAAGCTCTCCAGTCCACACTATCTTAGAAAAAAAAGTAATGAAATCCAATTTGTAGAAAATTTTGAAAATGTCGTTGAGACTTGATGCAAAGTACATCTAAAACACAAAACATCAAATTCGAGGGTCCACAACATCAGCGAGATCAATCGGGAAATTTTGGTGTAAATTCTGCCCGAAGTTTAGCGGATAGTATTGTACACAGACGGACAGATATACCAATGTTTCGGCATCAAGTTTCCACAAAATGTAGATTCTCACTAAATGTTTTAGAGGACGCTATTTATTACTTATACGAACAAAAATTATTCATTTCTTCGTGACCAAAATTATTTTTTTACTCGTAAAATCAGAATATTTTGCTGCAGGAACAAGATTCTGTAAGTTTCTATATACGACGTAACATGTATTAGATACAAACACGAGAACGAGTAAGTAGTACAAGAAAATAAAATGCCTTCTGTGAATCTCTCGAATGTACGAAACAATGATAGTTGAACTGGACTCACGTAAAATTGGGAAAACTCAACGCGGCCGGTGTGCGCAACAAATGTGTGTCGCGGGTGGCATCACATGCGCCTTCTTTATACGTTGCTTCATTATATGGACGCATTATTTTTACTTTCTCGCCTATCTTCCCCATATCTTTATAATATTGAAGATAGCGATTTATGAAATCTGCTCTTAAGACAATTTTTTTCAAAATAGGAGAATTTATCACAATTATGCGAGATATATAAGCAATTTTAAAAGTATTTCCCCGACGTTTTCTGTTTTGATTCACCATCGCGTATGCATTTAAAAAGGGTGCAGGTGATACTGTCTACCTGTATTTTTTTAAAATTGCAAAAAACCAACATTAGAAAACCACAAAATTAATGAAAGAGATTTTTTAACTTTCTTGTCTTACTTCCGCCCTGCTAGAGAAAGTTTTGTAATGGTGCGAAAGAAATCAGTTTTTCGACTGAAAGCTTCTTATTGCCGGGCTCGGGTATGGATAAAATGTGTCCTATATACGTAGTAAAATACTTTCTCTAATACTTTCTCTCTCTTCCTCTAACAATCAATGAATAATTTAATTTTACTTCTAGATTGTTTACTAAAAGTAAAATTAAATTATTCATTGATTACTTGATGCAGGAGTCATGGGAAGCGGTTTATAATACTGTTGATACAAACGACAAATATAATTCTTTTTTTTCAACTCTTTCAATTCATTTTAACACTTGCTTTCCTCTTCAAAAACGAAAATTAAATATTTCACGGAAAAGCAATTCTTGGATAACACAAGGGATTAGGAAATCTTGTAAAAACAAGCGAATTCTTTCTTTCATTTCGAAACGTCTAAACGTATCTCAAGATTTCTTTATCTACTTTAAAAAATACAAAACATTGTTACGAAAAGTCATTAGGCTGGCTAAAATCATGAAAAACGATCAGGATATTTTGAACTCAAATAATAAAACAAAAGCAATGTGGAATATAATAAAAAATACTACCAAATCAACTAGAAAACCCGTATAGAATGTTGTTTTAAAATATAACGATATAAATGTAAACGATCCGGCAACAGTGGCTAGTCTCTTTAACCAATACTTTTCGAGAATTGCTGCCGATCTCACTAACGGTCTTCAGGCACAAAATTCAAAAACAGATAGTTCACCCAAAATTTTAGACACAATGTTCGTTTCCGAAACTTCTTCCTATGAAATTCTCAAAATAATCGGTAAACTAAAAAATAAATATTCGTCCGGTGTAGATGAATTCCCAGATTCTTTGTTAAAGACTTGTGCGTATGCCATTATACACCCGTTAACTCACATATTTAATGCATCTTTATGCACTGGAACGTTTCCAGATATTTTCAAAACAGCTAAAATTAAGCCGCTCTTCAAAAAAGGCAACAAAAATGAAATTCAAAATTATCGGCCCATTTCTCTTCTATCAGTTTTTTCAAAAATATTAGAGAGACTTTTTTTACGTACGAATGGAAACCTTTCTCACTAAACACGACGCGTTTTCAGATTGCCAACATGGATTTAGAAAATCAAAATCAACGGAAACAGCTATATTTTCTTTTCTTAAAGATGTCGCCTCATCATTAGATCAAAACGAGGCACCTATTGGATTATTTTTAGATCTCTCAAAGCTTTTGACATCATTGATCATGACATTTTACTTTCAAAATTACCTTCATATGGAATCCGTGGTATTGCTCTAGATTGGTTATGTTCGTACCTTAAACAACGATCTCAGAAAGTTGAAATACCTTACTGGAATGATGGAACATTACGTACACACCTTTCCGACTCTTTGCCCGTTGCATGTGGAGTTCCTCAAGGATCGATTTTAGGCCCTATTCTGTTCCTACTTTACGTAAACGATATGCCCTCGACGATTCGAAACGGAAGAACGGTTCTCTTGGCGGATGATACGAACATCCTTTGCAATAAAGAAACCGTAAATAGTACAATATAAGATGTTTCAAATTGGTTCCGAAGTAAAAAATTAATAGTAAACGAAAAGAAAACGGTTTTAATGCAGTTTTCCATTTCAAATAAACAATTCTGTGCCCCATGGAAAATGAACAATGTACCATTGACTGATGTTAAGTCAACAAAATGTTTAGGTCTCTCAATTCAGTCAAACCTTAAATGGAACGTCCATTTAAATGAATTGAACACAAAACTAAGTTCATTATGCTACGCGTTCAGAATTCTTGCAAATTCAGTCAGCCTTCATACTGTTCGTTGTGTATACTTCGCGAATGTTCATTCCCGCCTGAGATATGGCATAATATTCTGGGGAAATACATCTTATAGTTCCCAGACTTTTAGATTACAAAAACGAATTGTACGAATAATAACCAAATCCCACCCACGTGATTCATGTAAGCCTCTCTTCATTAATCTAGGAATTTTACCATTACTGTGTCTGTTTATTTACGAATCAGTGGTTTTTGTCAAAAATGACTTGCTTAAGGGCGGGAATATATTTTCAGAAAATGCCGATGTCTATTACTATAACACTCGACGTAGAAATCATATTCATCAGGTGACAGTATCAACAGCTCATTACAAAAATTCACATACAATACATGTACATTATTTTACAACACTTTGCCAGATGACATTAAACGATTAAATTCGATAGAAAAGTTTAAATCCCAAGTGAAATCGTTTCTGCTGCATAACTGTTTCTATACAATTAGAGACTATACTGAGCATCACAAGAAAAGTAACATTAATTTTAACAATAATACATAATGCATTAATTACCATTTGGACTGTATAAATGAGTATAAACAACCTGTAACAACTATTGTAACACAGCTTCCGGGTCAATGACCCCCATCTCGATCAGGTTTTTCGTCCAGTTTCCCTGATCCATTGAGCAAATGCCGAGATGGCCCCTTGTTTTGCTTCTGGACATAAATGTAACTTCATTTTCTGTGCACGTCTTCTAGAATTCAGTGGGAAATACAAATATTCAAATTATCGTTTCCACGTTGTCGCGGCAGGAAGTAATAAGAGCCAAAATTTATTGCTTATTTATCCTTGAAAATAGATTTTATTACATGGGAGTTTTTTTTGTTTGTTTTTTCTCCCTTTCAAAATTCAAATTTATTGCTTATTTATCCATGAAAATAGATTTTATTACATGGGAGTTTTTTTTGTTTTTTTTCTCCCTTTCAAAATTCAAAATTTAAGTAGTATATGACTTAGTGTAGGGATCACAGAATTTTGAAAATGTGCACACAATTCACTTTTCCTCAGAGCACGTCATACGCAGTTTTTAACTATTTTTTGACGTAAAATAAATAAAAAAATAAATAACACGTTGTGTTGTCAGAATTCATATTTTGTGGGTCCTTCATACCAAAAAATCGATTGACAGCGAAACGTTTGTCCATATGTCTGTCAGCCAGCGAGTCCGTTTGTTTGTCCGCAAGTTCGCCCGTCTGCAAGTCTGCCCGTCTGCAAATCCGCCCGTCTGTCTGTCTATCCGCTCGCCTGTCTGTCTGCCCGTCTTCCACCCATCTTCCCGCCCGTCTATCTGTCCGCGCGTCTGTCCGTCTACCTTCCGTCCGTCCGTCCGTCCGTCCGTCTGTCCCTTGGTCTTGCCCATCCGTTCGTCTGTTAATCCGTTCGTCTGTCCATTCGTTCGGCCATGCCCATCGTATGCCCATCCGTTCGTATGCCCATCCGTTCGTATGCCCATCCGTTCGTATGCCCATCCGTTCGTATGCCCATCCGTTCGTATGCCCATCCGTTCGTATGCCCATCCGTTCGTATGCCCATCCGTTCGTATGCCCATCCGTTCGTATGCCCATCCGTTTGTATGCACATCCGTTCGTATGCCCATCCGTTCTTATGTCCATCCGTTCGTATGCCCATCCGTTCGTCAATCCGTTCATCTATCCGTTCGTCTCTCCGTTCGTCTCTCCGTTCGTCTCTCCGTTCGTCTCTCCATTCGTCTCCATTTGTCTGTCTGTCCGTCCGTCTGTCCGTCTATACGTCCGTTTATCCGTCCGTCTGATCTCCGTCTGTTTCACCGCCCTTCGTCTGTGATCAACGCTAGCGCCTGCGTTCTGAAACTGTTATTTTGAATTTTATACTATATAGGTACTGTATATGAAGCTTTAACATTTTCAAAAACTTCAAAAAATGCCTCGAAATTTCTTGATTAAACATGGTTCTCGGATGGCATAGAGAACATTTTTAAACTAGTGATGCTACGAAAGTTCATACTTTCTCGCATTTTTCCAAATTTATAACTTTCGAAGAATGTAACTTTCCTGCGTACGATTATAATACTTCCTTTACTTATTAATTAACGACGATAAAGTGAAATTGCCTATCATTTTTGTTGATATTCATAATTTTTTTAATTTTTATATTTCACAATGTTTTCAGCGTCAATATTCAAGCGAAAATATTCAGCGTCAATAGTCAACTACAATATTCAAGAGAGATTTTGTCTGCATTAAAATCTGTTCTTCAAATAATGCTTAAAATAAGATCATGGACAATTATTTTGAGAATGTGGGTAGTTTTTGTGAAATTTTGTGCGAAATATAGGCATTTCCCCGCCTTTTGTCACCAGTATTCAATTTTTTCTATAAATTTACTTCTCCAAAGAAGCAAACGACAAAAAGATGATGGTCCCATTTTTGCGATATCTGTTTTTTTCAAAATTGCAAAACTTTAACCTCCCAGAAGCACAATATTCTTGGTGGAGATTTCTTTATTAATAAAATCTGTTCTAAAAAAGTAAATATGAATACGTACATTTTTTAAACAATAGTAATTTTCGCGTAATTTCAGCTTGAAATTGATGCATAAGATTTTCTCAGAAACGAATTCAATTCTTTTTTCTTAATTAACACATAAGTACGTGGTTGCCCAAGAAAGTAAATTTAAAATAAACAATCTTGTAGTAAATTTTTTCGGGTTTAATTTCATAAAGAACAACATTTTCTCTACTACACAAAGTTTATCCTACTACTACACAATGGTACTCCACCAGCAATTAATGTATAATCGAAAACGTACACAGTCAAATTTTGAAGTGCTTTGGGCAATTAGAAGAGAAATGATTAATAATATTAAGTGTGAACAGATTTGCCGTGGTGACACGAGGAAGGGATGCAGGGGGCCACGGGCAGATCCAACTACCGCGACCAGCCATCTACTACGACGTAAGGTAGGGGTTCACCCACAGAAGCATGAAAATAGATTTACGAGTAGTTGTCTGGGCCCTCTATGCAAAATCCAGCGTATTATTTATTTACTTGTACAAGATGCCCAGGGAGAAAATGTCGAAATTTTGAAAAGAAGCTTTAAAAACAATTTTAAAGCATATTTTGTCCAATAAACTCCTTGGATATTCTGAATGGCTGAGCCGCAATAAGCACTCAAATGTAGGTGCGAAAAAATAATTTGTATACAATAATTTTAATTGAAAAAGTATATCAACACCTCAGAAAGAAGTAAATTGTTTATTTACAAAATAATTAATATTTTTGTTCGGAAAAAACTAGAAGTACTCCAGAATGGCACAGACTTTCTCGTAGTAAAGTTTTCTAATTTCCTTGGTGTGGTCTAGCTTTAAGGTCTTGCTTCATTCTCTTGCCAGCTGCCATCTATCGTCGCCCAAAATACATTTTTTTGATATTATTTCAACTTCTCGGTTTCTTAATAGTAGAACCGAAATATTACTTTAAGAATATTAAATAAGAGTAAAATCTCGTCAAAAATGAAAATTTTCATTGAAAATTTATTAAAGAAAATAGCGATTAAGCGTTACTGTAAATGCGAAATTCGAAACTCTTTTTAAGAAGAATCTATTGAGATTTCAAAAAACTTCAATTGAAGTAATTT
The DNA here is from genome assembly GCA_011170035.1 of Teleogryllus occipitalis. NCBI lineage: Eukaryota > Metazoa > Arthropoda > Insecta > Orthoptera > Gryllidae > Teleogryllus > Teleogryllus occipitalis. The sequence goes on along the minus strand of BLKR01003244.1, from coordinate 54,634 downwards.
AAAGTACTTCCTCTTACAAATGCAATAATGTATTCAAATCGATGGAAATGTGCATATAACGGCAAAAGAGATATTTCGAAAAAAAATACATTTGTGTAATGTTTGAAAGACAAATGAATACACCAAAATAAACTTTACGTCATATTAAACAGTTCAATTAGCACTATCCATTCGAAAAATTTAAAGAAAAAATTGGAGCCATTTTTGAGTTAATTGCGTTTGAGCGTTTCTGAAAATGCGGAATTTTGAACTAATTTTCACAGAAAACTGTTTAATTTTTGAGGAACTGTTGTTGACATTATTTAAGGCACATGTGCTCATAAATATAATAATGTGAAAACATCTCTTCTAATGTAAATATTACGGATGTGAGAGTCAAGTAAAAAAATACATTTTTTTAATTTTTCAAAAAACGTAAGTATAGATCAATATGGCGTTTATATATTATCGTATAGGGTTCGTTTGGTACTAACCCTATCACAAATTTAAAGAAAATATTTGAAGCCGTTTTTGAGGAAATCTTCGTTTTCTTATTTTTTTAAAATTGCAAATATTGCACGCTCTATTGCATGAAAACTACTAAAACATTCAAAAAAGTGTACATGATTTTAATGAAAGAACGATTTATGGGTAACAAATTTTATTTGAAGGAAAAAATGTGTCTTCAATTTGATAGTTGGAGGAAGACGAAGAAAAATGGAAACTTTTGCAATTTTTGAAAATGTAGAATTAACCATGATAATTGGACCTATGCCACCTTTATAAGTGTATTTTACTCTATTCTTACGAAAAATTTAAAGAAAAAGTTGGAAATGTTTTTGAGAAAATGTTGCAAATGTCCGGGGGTCTTAATGTAAAGTACTCCTAAATTTTAAATAATGTTTTCAAAATTTCAAACTTTCAACTAGAGCCAGATGGACAGGTGTTTCTTTAATTTGGAAAAGATTGTACGTGTGATTAGGTGCTAGTATTGTTCACAGACGGACGGACTGGCAGACGGACGGACGGTCGGACGGACGGTCGGACGGACGGTCGGACGGACGGTCGGCCGGACGGTCGGACGGACGGTCGGACGGGCGGTCGGACGGACGGTCGGACGGACGGTCGGACGGACGGTCGGACGGACGGTCGGACGGACGGACGGTGGGATGGACGGGCGGTCGGACGGGCGGTCGGACGGACGGTCAGACGGACGGACGGTCGGACGGACGTTTTGAAAAAACAACAACACTTTTTCAGTACCAGAGGATCCCAAAACGTGTATTTCTGTTGAAATCGGACGGTCGGACGGACGTTTTGAAAAAACAACAACACTTTTTCAGTACCAGAGGATCCCAAAACGTGTATTTCTGTTGAAATCTCGAAATCGAGTTTCCGCAGCATTACATAACTTTCTCTATTCTAGGTATATTACTTTCGTAATGTATACGATAACGTAAAAAGTAATCGAATTGTGTTAATTGGTTGATTTTTTACATTGACTTTATTTTAATATATTACTTTGGACTCTTTCTTTGGATTCTCTCACAGTTCTCAGTAGAACGGAATGAAGAGTACAATCGTTACTGGCGAATATATTTTGTGTAACATGGAGGGAAGCGAATCCAGGAACATTTCAGACTTCATTTTGTACTTCGTTGCCTGAGTCATTTTGATGCGTTGCCAATAAAGCATTGCGTCTCATGTTCGAATATTTTCAAGGCGTCGAGTAAATTTGAAGCTTGTTCCTGAACGAAATATATGAGACAGCTAGTATAGAACAAGGAAGGTTTCAAATGAAAGAATCCCACGGTTATACTGTGTAGAGGAAGCTTTCAGTTCGAAATTCTAAACATGCATGAACTCCTGCCAAATATTCAAAACGATAAAGAATTTCAAATGCAATTCAACAAGCAAAAGAAGCCTTTTGAACTTGCCTTAGAATATTCATAATATACAATTAAGATTTGGTGTGCATATTTTTTTATGTACTATACTTTCTGTATAGAGTGAGTCTTTTCACGTGGAAACTAGTGGCACTACAACAGCATATAATTTCTGACATTGGTAACATTTGCAATTTTCGAAACTTCAAAGAGTTCACCGGGAATCGGTGCTGCACCATTTATATCAAAATATATGGAACTATTTGAGAAAAAATTAAAGAGAAATCTGCAATTTTTTGAAAAAAATCATACATTATCTTATTCTAGAAATACTTTTCAAGCATATATTTCATTATAAGACTAGAGGTGCTATAGAATGGTACGGACTTTCTCGTTACAAATTTTCCTAATTTCCTTGGTGTGGATAGGCTTTAAGGTCTTGCTCCATTACCTGGCCAGTTGTCATCTATCGTTGCCCAATAGTGATTGAAACGATTATGAAACGATGATGTAATGATGGGTATTAATACACGAGTGTGATATTACGATACGAGTGAGGAACGAGGGAGTGGACAGCTACCCAACTTGCTAGTATTGTGGCTTTGGTTTACAAGTCCGCCTGCAAGAGAGTACAAAGGTTGCGGCAATATTGCCGAGGTCACCATTTTCGCTTTTTCTCTTGTGTCAACTCATCCTCGGACTGACTAGACATTTCAGACTAATGAATTGGCCGTTTTTTTAAATACCCACGGCAGTAACACATAACACAAAAAAAATTGCGTTCCGATCTTAACGTCAGTCAAATGTTCTCTCTACCAGTACTACTGCGCTTGTCAAATAGGATCAAAGTGAAATTATGATCCAAATTGTTTTAAATAATATTCCACGTAAAAATTCTTGACAATAAAATAAATTAAAACTGACAAACATACTATAATATTAAATGCAATTTTAATGTACAGAATCGAACACAGCATTTACTAGAACGATTCCCAATGATTAATGGTCAATACTTGGTTTGTAAACTTCACTGTGATTGATAAGAACCTGTATTATAATGAAATCTGTATCGTAATGAGTATCATTACGCAACCGATTGAAGCCATCAAATGACAGAATCATACAATGGGAGTAGAAAAAGTACATTTTTTCTGACATTTTGGACATTTTTTCAACTTTTCGGTTTCTTAATTGTAGAACCGAAATATTACGCCAAGAATATTAAATAAAAGTAAAATCTCGTCCTAAATAGAAATTTTCATTGAAAAATCTGAAAGTTTTGAAGAAATCGGCGATTAAGCATTATTCTAAAAGCGAAATTTGAAGCTCTTTTTCACAGAAATCAATTAAGATTTCGAAATACTTTATTTGAAGTTATTTAAAGCACTTCCATTTGCAAATACAATAATGTACGCAAATCGATTGAAATAAGCATATTAACGGCGTGAGAGATATTTAAAAAAATTACATTTGTTTAATTTTTGAAAAAAATAAAAGAATACACTGAAACAAAGATTAGGTCATATTAAACAGTGCCATTACCACTATTCGTTCGAAAAATTTAAAGAAAAAATTTGGAGCCATTTTTGAGAAACTGGCGTTAAAGTGATTCCGAAAATGCGGAATTTTGAGCTAATTTTAACAAAAAGCTTTTGAATTCTCGATAAACTTTACCTGATATTATTTAAAGCACATACACGTATAAGTACAATAACGTAAAGAAATGACCTATAATGTAAATATTACCGACGTACGAGACAAGTCAAAAAAATTAAATTTTTGTAATTTTTGGAAAAAAACAGAAGAATAGAGCTAAATGACGTTTATGTCATCGTATAGGGTTTGTTGGGCATTAACCCTACCAAAAATGTAAAGAAAAAATTTTGACCCGTTCTTGCGTAAATCTTTTGTTTTTTTAATTGCAAATATTGCACACACTATTGCAAGAAAACAACTAAAATTTTCAAAAGATGTAATGAATTTCCTGAACTAACACATAATGGACAACAAACTTCATTTGAAGGAAAAATCTCTGTCTTCAATTTTGTAGTTCTGGGAAGGTGCCGAAAAAATCAAACTTTTTGCATTTTCGAAAATTCAGTTAACCATGAAAATCGGAGCTATGCCACCTGTATTAGTGTATTTTACTATATTATTACAAGAAATTTAAAGAAAAAAACTGTATTAATTTTTTAGCAAAATTTGAAAATGTCCTAAGGGTAAAGTAATGTAATGTAATGTAAGTAATGTAAAGTAACCTCAAATTTGAAAGAATGTTTTTCAAAATTGCAAAGCTTGAACTAGATCTGGATAGACAGGGGTTTCTCCAGTTTTCAAAAAATCGTACGCATGGTTTAGGAGCTAGTAGTGTTCAAAGACGGACACACGGACAGACAGACGGACGGACGGACGGACGGACGGACGTTTTGAAAACAAAAACACTTTTGTAAAGTACCCTCAAATTTTAAAGAAAGTTTTCCAAAATGTCAAAGTTTCAACTACAGCCAGATGGGCAGGGTATTCTTCAATTTGGAAAAGATCATGTGTACGGTTTAGGCGTTAGCAGTGTTCACAGACTGACGCACGAACGGACGGACGGACAGACAGACGTTTTGAAAAAAATAATTTTTTCTGTATCAGGGGACACCAAAACGAGTATTTCCGTTGAAACCTCGAAATCGATTTTCTGCAGCATTACATAACTTTCACTATACTATGTATATTACTCCATATATACGTATGTATACGAGATAGTAACTAGTTGGACTACAGAATGGCATAAAAGTTCACGTAGTTAAGTTTTCTAGTTTCCTTGATGTTGACTGGTTTAACGGTCTTGCCCCATCTACTGGTCATCGTGCTCAAAGTGCATTATTTTGAAATTTTCGCAATTTTTTGGTTTCGTAATACTAAAACCGAAATATTTCTTTAAGAATATTAATGAAGTGTAAAACCTGGTCATAAATGGCAATTTTCGTTCAGAAATTTGGAGCCGTTTCTAAGAAAACTGGCTTTCAGCGTTACTGTAAATGCAAAAATTGAAGCACTTTTTCACAGGAATCTATTGAGTTTTCGAATGAACTTCATTTTAACTCATTGGAAGCACTTCCACTCACAAATGCAATATTGTTTACAAATCGCTGGATATGTGCATATTAACGACGTAAGAGATATTTAAGGGGATGCAATACTGAAATTTACTGAAATTTCTGAAAAATATCAATTTTTATATTTTTAATGGATTTGAAAGTGCCAAGTCTCTAGAATTGCCAGTCGTAAGAATTTTTCATGTATCGCCATTTAAATGGCCACCACGTGGATTTAAATGCCCAGGCGCGTTGCCCGGTTACGCCCCCTTTCCTTTGCATGCAGCCTGGAAACTTAATTTTTTGTCTGGATATTTTTTAATATCGCGGTAAATATTTTTGCCACTTTGAAGTGTATTCTTTGTGGAACATCTGGGCGCGAAGATGCAGTACTGCCAACGTTATTTCGAGTGGAGACGTGTAAACAACCTGACTTCAGCGTGTGTTTCTGGTGTAGTCAGTAGAATTGTGTTTTGTACAATTTGACGTTTGTGTTTGGGTTCGTGTGACAGCGACGAGTTTTTCTCTGATCCTGTTCATCATATTAGCTAGATTTTTAAGTTATTTGTTTATTATTAGTATTTTATCAAATGATGTGTAGGTTAGGTTAGCACATAGGTTAGTTTCGTACATAGTGTTATAAGTACAGAACTATTTACATTGTGTTGTACCTTGTTACGGAAACGCAAAATGAACAGAATGCCTAAACATAATACTCAGAAGAAGATATCAAGTAAACTAGTAAAAATAATGCGAAAAATTGCATGCAAGATGTACTGCTGGCAAGACACAAAATGCAAATGAATATTTGCATAATGTCATTTGGAGCAAATGTCCAAAAGAAATATTTGTGTCGAAGAAAAAATTAGAAATTGCCGTGGTGTCAGCAATTTCTGAATTTAACATGGGATGTGAGGCCAGTGAGAGAATATGAGAAAGTGTGACTGGAGTAAATCTCACACCCACAAGTCACAAAATTTGTGCAGCCAGGGACAAGCGTCGGTTGCAGAATAGTGAACGAGCTATGCAGCAGGAGAGGAAAACTGCAAGAAAGAAACTAAAAATTACAAAAAATGCCAAAGAAGCTAAAAAGAAAGAAGAAGAAAGTCAAACATATGGAGTAGGAGAGTTCTGAAGCAAGATATGGCCATTAAATACTTTTTTTAGAAAGTTCAAATTTTAAATGTCATTTTCTGCAATAGTAATTTTTTGACATTTTTGTTTATTGAAAATGCTCCACATGATGTAATTTTCATGGAATCTTTTTCAAAAATTCAAGATATATTAAAAGATACTGTGTTAAAAACTTAGTGTTGTAATTTTTTAGTGATGCAAATACTTCTCTAAATAAAAAATGTTAAAGTGTAAACGAATAGTAAGGTATAACATAAAATTTTTTTTCTGGTAAAGTAATGAATAAAATTCAAAACCAAAACGCTAATATCTTTGTTATTCTTTTCTCATAATGTAAAAAAAAATTCATTTCAAAATTAATTAAATTACAACAAGAGGAGCATTTGTTCATGATATAAATAAAAAAGTAATAAACAATTATTTTTTTTACAATCTATTAAAATTAGCAATTTCAAATTTGGCAGTTGATATCTGCATAATATAACTATAATGTGCTAAAAATTTGAAGTTGATGTGTCAAAAACAAACAGATTTACAATTTTCAGTATTGCATCCCCTTAAAACGTTAAAAAAAAAACGAATACACCAAAATCAACATTACGTCATATTGAATAGTGCAATTAGCACTATCTCTTGGAAAAATGTGAAGAAAAAATTTGGAGCCATTTCTGAGAAAAGGCGTTTGACCGTTTGTGAAAATGCGCATATTTGAGATCATTTTACCATAAAACTGTTGCGTTTTCGAAAAATTGTATATAACGTTATTTAAAACACATGTATTAATAAATATATGGTGAAGTGAAGAAATGGCATCTAACGTATTACTGATGCGAGAGAAGTCAAAAAATTACATTTTTGTAATTTTTGGGAAACAAAAGAATAGAGCAATAGAGGTTTTGTCATCGTTTAGGGTACATTGAGCACTACCCCTTCCAAAAATTTAAAGAAAAAAAATGGAGCTGTTTTTGAGAAAATCTTGTTTTGGTTATTTTTTAATATTGCAAATATTGTACGCACTATTGCACGAAAACTACTAAAATTTTTAAAAATGTAGATACCCTTAATGAAAGAACTATTAATGGACAACAAATTTCATTTGAAGGAAAAATCTTTGTGATCAATTTTATAGTTGTAAAAAGTCGAAAAAATACAAACTTTTGCAATTTTCGAAAATTCAGAGTTAACCGTGTAAATAGGACATATGCCATCTTTATAAGTGTAGTTTACTCCAGTCTTACAAGAAATGTAAAGAAAAAGTTGGAGCCGTTTTTGAGAAATTTTGAAAATGTCCGGAGTTTTCAAGTTAAGTACCCCAAATTTTAAAGAATGTTTTTTAACATTTCAAAGCTTTTACTAGAGCCAGATGGACAAAGGTTTCTTAAGTTTGGAAAAAATCTTATGTCTGGTTTAGGCGAAAGTAGTGTTCACACACGGACAGACAGACGGACCGACGGAAGTTTGTCTTTCAATCGATTTTTCGGCATCAGCGACCCACAAATCTGGGAATCTTGGATTCTCATCACGCGTTAGAGGATTTTTCTCTTAATATAGCAACTGGGTTTATCCAATTTCTCGTTATCAGGGCCCGGCAATGAATTTTTTCTGCCGAAAATTCGCAGTTTTTTCTCGCAGCATTACATAACTTTCCGTATACTACGTATATTACTCCGTATACGAGAAGTTGCAGAAAACCATTGAAAAAATTTTAACTCCGCAATTTTCAAAACTTTAGAGTTAGATAAAAGTCGAACTTGAGCAAATTTTATAATAGTAATTTTAACAGTATTTAGAAAAAAATAAAGCACATTCTTCAAAAACACATCCCATTTTCTCTTTACTTTTGTCACGTATAGAGAATGGGATGCTTAAAAGAGTGACACAAGTCTCTTTTTCGTTGAACAGTCTGAACTTAGGAAAATTACTAAAGTTAGAAATAACGCGAGAATGTACGCGTTTGAGTACCATTAGTTTCGATATCTGGGACCCACAAAACTTAGAATCTGTCAGCAGATATTTAAACAAGTAATTCACAACATATAAAAACAAAAGTTATCCACTTTTTGGGGAACAGGGACGCAAATGACTAGTTTTTTCTCGAAAAATTGCCGCATTTTGCTGCAAAATTAAAATAGTTCTTCTATACAACGTAAATAGCATGCGAAATATAAAATTCCTTCACTGAATCTCCAGAATGTGAAAACAACGAGCATTGGAATCGGAATCGTCAAAACAATGGGAATCGAATGTGAAAACAATGGATTCGTCTAACGTGAAATTGGCAGAACTTCACGCAACCGGAGAACGCGGTATGTGTTGCGGGTAGCATCACCTGCGCCTTATTCCACAGGCTGCATCATTATTGTTGCCAACGAATAGGCCTAAATAAAGGTGAAAACGAATTAGCAACACCATCCTTGACAGCAATATTTACTATAATTTATTTCAAACATTTTAGTTCGCGGTTTTCTATTTCTCCATATTTTACAATATTGAATATTAAGATTTTTTATTTTCTTGTTCTTTACAGAGAAAGTTTTGTAATCGTGCGGCGATTTTTCCAAAGTAAAATTCTTATTGCCGTCCCTGTTATCGAATAATTGGATATATCACTTTTATACATGCATTTAATTACTTCCAACACGTGTATTCAGAACCCATGTATGGTGGGTTCTTGATTCCGAAAATTCGATTGATGCCAAAACGTGTCTGTCTGTGAGTCTTTCCGTCTGTTCTTCTGTCTGTCAGTGGTCAACGCTCCCGCCCAAACTCTTCAGAATATTTTCACCAAAATGGATATTTCCCGATCGAACTGAACGAGTTCAAGACCCTGCTCAGTTCAAAACGGTTATTTGGAATTTTCAAGGTACTTTACATAAAGCCTCAACAAATTTTCTCAAAAATGGTTTCTAATTTTAACATTAAGTTTTGTCCTCGGAGCGTAAAAGACGATTAAGTAAATGTGGCAGGTCTCATTTTTGTTGAAATGTTCAAGTACATGCTGTTGTAGCACCACTAGTTATATATTGAATAAGATCATTCACTGAATGTGGTGGCAGTAATTTGCAGGTAGCATTCGAAACGTACTCAGTCGGAATAAGATTAATCTCCAATTTCAAAGTCTTTTTACTACTTACCAAATGTCCGTCCGCAACCCGACGAATGCGATTCGCATTCACTCCGGAAAATGGTCAAACTGATGGCAGCAACAACAGAATCTTGCCCTTCCGCGATCCTGAAGGAAAAACCTTCCTAATTCTGCCAAAAACTTCAGAGATACTTCAATTTGTAATATTCTTCAGTGGTTGGTGGCATATCTCCTTTTCTTCCCCAGCACATTTCAGAACAAACAGCAGTGTAGATCCCCTCTGCACCTGCTAATTTGAAAACTTCCGGAGCATCAAAGAAGCTTAAGCGGTACCCATTTGGCTTTCCTACGCACGCACAAACACACACACTCATTAGCTGCACTACATACATGCATGCATATATTACCTACTTGCATTATCGTTATCATTTGTTTGGTCGCGAATTGGCCGTCTAGGACCACGCAGATATACACTTGCACATACATACATAGTTGTATAGTATTTGTATGGAATAGCAGCACAGTACTCAGTCGCGTTTCCAAAATGACCCCCCCCCCCTGCGGCTGTTTACGGGCGGGGTGATGTGGTGAGGCGACGCCGTCTTGCGCCCCTCACCGCCCGCCCTCCGCTCGGGCCGCGGCACAGTTACATTTAAACTGTGGCAAGTGTATGCCTATCTTTCTTGGGGGGATCAGCATTATGCTGAATCCAAATTTTTATTCCCCATAGTTGCTTGTCCTGGGGGTATGGGATATGGAATGATAATGATAATGAAGGATTAATGGATGACATCCACATTCAGATATACCCAAACACACCCATGCCCGAGACGGGACTCGAACCAGCGATCATCCTATTGGAGATCGCCACGGCACTACTCTCTTCCATCTTGGCTATTCGGATCCGCTGTTGTTGTTGTTGTTGTTATTATTATTATTATTATTATTATTATTATTATTATTATTATTATTATTATTATTATTATTATTATACATTGTTTTTCTCGGTATTCACCGGATTTTTATTTGACTTTGTGTCGGGTTAATAACCAAGACACAGGTCAATTCATGTTTCGTCGCAATTTAGGAATTTTCGAACAATCCTGCATGTGTTTAAGATGATCGATTTTTGCATAATTTTATAGCTATATTTTGGTATTTGAATAAGTTCCAGATTTTTATGAATGTTATTTGGTATAACTCCTGTACACGAAATAACCAGAGGAACAATATGAACTTTTTGGAGATGCCATAGTGCCTTGACTTCAGCTGCTAGTTCTGTATACTTTGTTATTTTTTCTGCATGTGCTGTTTGAAGATTAGCTGTTTGTGGAACAGTTATGTCAATCAGGAAGCCAATCTTTTGCTGTTTATCTACAAAAGTTATGTCTGGTCTATTATGGTGAATAGTTTTATCTGTAATAATTTCTTTGTCATAGTACAACTTAAAGTTTGAATTTTCAAGTACAGTATCGGGAACATATTTGTAATATGGGCAGGTCATTTCTTGTAGGTTGGATTTAGCTGCCAGTTTCTGGTGAATAATATTTGCAACTTGATTGTGCCTATAGGTGTAATCTGTATGGGCCATTAATTTGCATCCTGATGTGATGTGCTGTATGCTCTCAACTGTTGTATGGCATTTTCTACATTTGTCATCTATTGTTTGTTTGAGGATATGCTTCCTGTAACCTTTAGTGTTGATCACTTGATCCTGTATAGCGACCATGAACCCTTCTGTTTCGCCAAACAGATTACCGTATTTTAGCCAAGTGTTTGAGGCTTTTGAGTCTACATGAGGTTGCTTGAGATCCTTTGCATGGCGTCCCTGGAGTTCCTTTCTTGACCACATGTCTATTTTGCAGTTATTGTCTGTAACCCGCGATGAAATGTCCAGCTGTTTGTTGTTAAGATTAAGAGGGGTTAATTTAGTATCTGCTTCAACTATTGCAGCGTGTAGTTCTGAGGTTGCCTGTTTCTCGTAATAAAAGTTCCTTAATGAATGGATTTGTCTGTAGAACAAGTTCTTTAGATCTATTAGGCCTCTTCCTCCCTCATTTCGTGGGAGTGTCACTCGTTCTATTGCACTATTAGGATGGTGATGTCTGAATTTTGTCAAAATTGTGCGGGTAAGTCTCTGGGTGTCTTCGAGGTCTGTGTCGCTCCACGGTATAATTTCAAATGAGTATGTATATACTGGTACTGCAAATGTGTTGATTGCTTTTATCACGTTATTACCTGTTAATCTGGTTTTCGGGAGCGCAATGATTCTTGATTTGTACAGTTTTGTTAGAGATTGTTTGATTGCCTTGTTGTCTGTGATTGCTGCTAAATACTTATATATTTCTTCATCGCCCATTGCCTGTATTGTCGTTTGATCACTGAGTGTGCTGTCTATCTTCTGTAACTTTCCAGTTTTGTCTACGTGAAGAGTCCTGCATTTGTCAATACCAAAACTCATATGAATGTCTTCAGAAATAGTTCGTGTTATTTCAAGGAGATATTGAAGCTGTCTGTCTGTTGAACTGTAAAGTTTAATGTCATCCATATACATCAGATGTGATATGGTGTGGATGGTCTTCTTATTTTTACGAATTTGGAAGCCATAGTGAGTACTGTTAAGTTGTGTTGATAGGGGATTTAGAGCCAGACAGAACAACAATGGGCTTAATGAATCTCCTTGGAAGATTCCCCGCTTAATTCTGATCTCTTTTGTTGAGATTGTTAACTCTTGCTGCCTTAAGGACAATGTGGTTCTCCAATGAGTCAAGATATGTTCCAGAAATTTGATGATGGTTTCGTTAATTTTGTATATGCGGAGAACTTCAATAAGCCAACTGTGAGGAACGCTATCAAATGCTTTCTTGTAGTCAATGTATGCCAGGTGCAAGTTTCTATGGTTTTTATGTGCTTGTTGGAGAATGACCATAGCTGTTAGAAGTTGTTCTTTACATCCTTTATGTAATAGACTGCAACCTTTCTGTTTTTCTGTCATTATTTCTCTGTCCTCAATATAAGCTTGGATTTTACTTGTAATGCATGAAGTCAAAATTTTGTACATTGTGGGAAGGCAAGTGATTGGGCGGTATTGAGATGGGTTCTGTGTGTCTCTACTTTTGGATTTCATGTATGTAATGCCTTTGGTTAGAAATAAAGGCATGTCTTCTGAGCTGTTAATGACGTGTGTAAAGCACTGAGCCAACTTATGGTGAAGCGTTGTAAAATGCTTGTACCAGAAATTGTGAATGTGTTCTGGGCCAGGAGCTTTCCAGTTGTGGGTTTTTGCAATTGCAGTGCTGACGTCTTTTACTGTGATCTCTTGATATAACATCGGATCTATATTTTGAACATTATTAATTTCGTCCTTAATCCAGTGTGCCTCACTATTGTGATGACTAGATTCTGACCAAATGTTTGACCAGTACTGTTCTAAATTTTGTTGATCTGGTGCATCGTTGTTCTCTTGTTGGAAATTGCAATTTTGTCTGAGTTGTTGATAGAACACTTTTTCATAGTGATGAAACACTGAATTTTGTTGTTTACGTTTTGTTGCTTCTTTGTATCCTCTAAGTCTTTGTGATTTAGCTGCAAGTTTCTGTTTCAATTCATCTAAATGTTCAGCTATTAAATTTGGATCAATGATGTTATGTTCCTGGTTCTTGTGTTTTCTTGATTCACGTTTTCTGATCTTTGCAAGTGTTTTCTTAATTTTCTTGGCTAATTTCTGGTTGTTTGGTTGGTTCAAATATTGCGTTACTCGGCCTATTTCCTGTCTAAGATACTGAATTTGATTTTCGAGTCTTTGCTGCCATGGTGGTTTCGTATTTTTCTTGATTGACTTCCCTTTTTCACTTTCTGACTGATCCTTTAATTTAAAACCAGATTTTACAGCTACGGTAGCAGCTGCTCAGTAAACTATAGCATGTATATCTGTTAATGTATCTTCTTATTTGATCTGACAGGGCAAAACATGCTCATTTATATATTGAATAATTTGAACGAGCCTGTTGTTTCTATTGCTGTTGAGTTTAGGAATTCTGGGGCGAAGTGTTGGATCTAATCCTGAGTACTTAAGAAAAAGTTCCTGGTATATGTCAATTACGTCTGATATGTTGTCTTCCTTGGCACCTTGTGTTGATGGATCCTGATTTGCTTCATCTAATTGCGTTGAATTTGGAACTTCGTGTGAATCTGTGACAGTTTGTGTCAAGGGGCATCCATTACTGGAGGAAGAGATTTCTGCTGCTACTTCCTGTTTAATTTGTTCCAACCATACTTTTGGGATTAGATTGTTTTTAAGTATAGCTCTTTTCTGATCTACAAGCCTCTGATCTGTGACGCCAACATGAGGAAAACTTTCTCTGAATTCAGCATGCAGGGATTGTCTGTATCCAATCATATCTGTTTCTAAACGTGTGGCTCTGTAGTAGACGCGCATAATATACTCATTCAAGTTATTTGTCCACTTCATACGTTGCCTCACTTTCCCCGCCTTGGTGGTTGCGAGCAGCTGCTCGGGCAAAACACTGTCGGCAGGTGAAGCCACAGATTGTTGGTTGCTTCTTTGGGATTTGGCTGTAGTTTGTTCGGGTGACCCGGTAGGCGCCCGCCTGTTCAGCGTCCTACCACCGGTGGCTCGCATGCTGTCACGCCCGGCACCGGCTCCAGACGTGCCCCGGCGCTCCCCGGGCAGCGGCTCTTTTTCCGAGGCCTTATGACTTCTTAAACGTCTCTCCATATCAGTATGGGTAATTGCCATTGCCCCAAGCACCTTTATAATCGGTGACAATTGCTTGTCTTCCACGTGGCACAGTTGTTCTTACTCACACGTAGGGTTGGACTTAAGAAGACTAGCAGGAAGAGGGGAAGGGAAAGAGGTGGGATATCATGGGGAGTTCGTATTTTACCTGAAGAAGGTAAATGACGAAGGACAATTTAGAACAGGGGCAAGAGGGATAGTGAGAGATGGATAAATTTCACAGGAAGGGACAGCGGACAGCTGCTCCGGTTAGTCGCCTCTTACGACAGGGAGAGATCCCGTGGTGTTATTCTACTAAAATTCCCGGTCACCACACGGGATTTATTTATATTTATTATTATTATTACTATTATTATTATTACTATTATTATTATTACTATTATTATCATTATTGTTACTATTATTATTATTATTATTATTACTAGTTGGATGTGGTATCGCCGACACCGACGCGTAAACTATTTTAAAAGTATTTTCATATGTTGAACATTTCTTTTATTCTTTATTTCTTTCATGCGTAGCTTTGTTCAAATATGTTCTTACAGAATCTGGCATTGAACTTAACAATGAATCGTAGTAGGTGATGTTACACTCCCCTTGAAAACTTCCCACCATCTAATGATTTTGTATGTTACCTCCATACGGTATATAAACTGGTGATATTGCAATTTCAAAATTATAACCGCCGTAAAAAATACTTTGAAGGCATTGATGATGCGAATAGAGGTTAGTACAGCTACACTTTTACGATTTTTGCTAATATGCACAATAATGCACCAAGATCAGCTGTAAGCTATTCTTCTGGGTTATTCTCTAATTCTAAAATAAGATCATTTTCAATTAGTTCCAAAAATTCGGTTGCAAAATCTTCTACAATTACATTTCATTTGTCCCGGATTTGCTTAACCCTTTCATATTTTTCTCCCCTAGATTTTGAAGAGAATAATACTCCCCAAACAATATAATTAAGTTTACTACCACTTCTGCAATTAATCTATTAATAGTTTCGTATACGAATCTAATAAACCATTAAAAACCAACTATGTTTATGTTAATGTGAATAATGTGTTAGTTAATATTAAAAAGAACAAGTTCTTGGTCACATTAATTGAAAAATCGTTATTTGTGTACTTAAGAACGTAAAAGTAATTTTCTAAAGTTGAAAAAGTGTCTGTGTGTCTGTCTGTGTGTATCTGTCTGTGTATGTCTGTGTGTCTGTGTGTCTGCTTCTGTGTCTGTATGCTTGTGTGTCTGTCAGTCTGTGTCTGTCTGTGTGTGTCATTCTGTCTGTGTGTGTCAATCTGTCTTTTTTTTACGAGGGTAGGTGGAAATTTTCAAAAGACACCATGCGGCCCGTACCACACGATAGTGTGAGATTTTTACCCACTAAAACCAACCTCCCTTCTCCTCCATCCTCCCCGCGGAACCGTCGTTAGGCATTACATCACGGGGAGTGGATTAGAGTGGCCTAGTCACCAGCCACTTCTCTGCGCTAAACGTAGGAAGGATAAAACGAGGATCAATCGACTTCCCTTCTTTCCCTTTCTATTCTCCTCAGCTCAGCTATTATGGTCTGCGCATATGCGCTCACCGCATCCCAGTTGGTTTCTGAGGCGAGCCTGCACCCAACCATTGCTTCGGGTGTCAGCGGGTCGATCCCGAGTATACTCATAACGTGCCGTCGCTGCACATGGTATCGCGGGCACTGGAAAAACACATGCTCGGCGTCTTCGACAGCAGGTTCACATAGTGGACAGAATCGGGTATCCTCCAGCTTGAACCTGTGGAGATATGCCGAAAAACATCCATGTCCAGACAACAGCTGAGTCAAGAAGAAATTTACTTCGCCGTGTTTACGGTTGATCCACGGTGCAATGAAGTGAATCATGCGGTACGTCCATCTTCCTTTAATGGACTTGTCCCATCGATCCTGCCATTCGAGCAGTGTTGTCGAGCAGTCTGGGTTCTCCTCTTCTTTGTGATATCGCCTCCGTCTCTCCTGCGCCAAGATATCGACAGGAGGCATCCCCGCGATGACACACACTGCATCGTTTGACACAGTGCGGAATGCACAAGCTATCCGCAATGCTGATAACCTGTACACTGACGTCATCCCTCGGATGTAACTATTTATCGACGTGGAGTTGGCCCATACTGGGGCTCCATAGAGAAAGACGGACCTCACAACCAGGGCCAGAAGCTTCCGTTTCTCCTGACAGGGACCTATGTTGGTCATTAGTCTCGACAGTACTGCATTAATTACCGCAGCTTTATTGCTGGCGTACTTCAGGTGGTCAGCAAATGTCAGACGGGCGTCAATCATGAGACCAAGATATTTGATCGACGGCTGATCGATCGATTGAAGTGTCATTGTGTCTGTGTGTGTCTGTCTGTGTGTGTCTGTCTGTCTGTGTGTGTCTGTCTGTGTGTGTCTGTCTGTCTGTGTGTGTCTGTCTGTGTGTGTCTGTGTGTGTGTCTGTGTGTCTGTCTGCCTGCTTGTGTGTCTCTGTGTCTGTCTGTGTCTGTGTGTTTGTCTGTGGATCTGTCTGTGGGTCTGTCTGTGTGTCCGCCTGTGTGTCTGCCTGTCTGTGTGTCTGTCTGTATGTGTGTTTGTCTGTGTGTCTGCCTGTCTGTCTGTGAGTCTGTCTGTGTGTGTGTCTGCCTGTGTGTCTGTCTGTGTGTCTGTCTGTCTGTGTGTCTGTCTGTGTGTCTGTCTGTCTGTCTGTGTGTCTGTCTGTGTGTCTGTCTGTGTATCTGTGTGTCTGTCTGTCTGTCTCTGTGTTTCTCTGAGTGTGTCTCTGTGTGTGTGTCTGTCTGTGTGTGTGTCTGTCTCTGTGTGTGTGTCTGTCTGTGTGTGTGTCTGTCTCTGTGTGTGTCTCTGTCTCTGTGTGTGTCTCTGTCTCTGTGTGTGTCTCTGTCTCTGTGTGTGTTTCTGTATCTGTATGTGTCTCTGTCTGTGTGTGTGTCTGTGTCTGTGTGTGTGTCTCTGTCTCTGTGTGTGTCTGTGTCTCTGTGTGTGTCTGTGTCTCTGTGTGTGTCTGTCTCTCTGTGTGTGTCTGTCTCTCTGTGTGTGTCTGTCTCTCTGTGTGTCTGTCTCTCTGTGTAACAATTTTTTTGGAACGCAGGTGGATTTTGCGTAATATCTACTGTAATTTGTCTTTGCTCGCTAGTGGGTAAATAAACAATTTCTGATTGAAGTAAGAAACTATTATAAAAATAAGACTAAAAGGACAAAAATAGCGTTTAAAAAACAAACCTGTTATGACCATGTTAAACAAATTAAGTTGTGATAACTAACAACAGAGATCAAACCTCCAGAAATCATGCAGCGTTTTTCAAATGTCATTTTATGCTCATTAAAGGAAGTTAACTGCTATTACACGATTTGCAGGTTTTCGAAATTAACAGCATTCAACTAAGAATTTTGTGCACTTTTAAATGGTATATCATTAAAATAAGATATTAATCATTTAGATATTTGGATAAGTTTTCAAGATTTCCCCCCCACTGTGGTCGGTCGGATGAGTTTAGAAGCTCTTCTCAGTATGTTCATTTTCACAGTTCTTAACTTTTTCTTTCTTTCTTTCTTTCTTTTCTCGCAATTTCTCAAAATTCCCTCCCTTTGATCTAAATGGAATTGACAATCTTATAAATACGAAAAAAACAGCGCCTTTAGGTTTTGATACGTTATTAGTCCCTAATTTTTCCAGTGGGATATCATTCTGTGAAATGATTCTGTGAAATGTTTCATAGTTCCTGATAGTGCCCGGCAGTGGTAAAAAATTAAACTGTCAAGTCATTTTTGATATTTAAAAAAATAAATTGCATTTACTTTAAACATAAATTACTCGAAATCTACTCGCCTTTTAAAAAATGTACATAACCTTATTTAAATATTTTTTTAGAAAAGAATTCATTAAGGAAAAAATCTTTCATCAATATTGTTTTTTAGCTAAGTTAATTTTGTCAATTTTCTTAAAGAAAGTTCCCTGAATTTGGGACCTGCGTCGTTTTAACGTCCTGTCATATATCCGTGGAAAAGTGGAAAAAATGCCACCGTTTTGGAGAAATAATTGCTTAAAAGTTTGACATTTATCACGCAAAATTATGCTAAAACTACTCATTTATCCGAAGAAATGTGAATAATCTTATTTAAGTATCTATCTTTGAAGAACAGATTTCATTAATATTGTAGTTGGAGGAAGATGCGAGACATTTTAAACTTTTGCAATTTTCAAAAAAATGCAACAATAATTAAATTTGCGCCACTTTCATAAGTTCTTTGCTCTATCCAAAGACAAAGTTTAATAAGAAAAAATTGGAGAAGCTGTTTCTTGAGAAAAAGTTGTTGCGGCTTCTTGTGAAATACCCTCAAAAAACCAAAATAACCGTTTCAAAGTCACAGAGAAATCAGATTGTCTAGATCGATAAGGGATTATCAATTTTAAGGAAAATCGTTTGAACGGTTTAGGCACTAGCCTGTACCCCAGACAGTCAAAGAGAGACACTCACAGACGGACTGAGGGAGTGATTAACGTTTTACCGACAGCCAATTTTTCGGTATCTAAGGCCTATACAACGTAGATTCTGACTACAAACGTGTTAGAAGTATTATTCTACAACATGTTGTGCAACAAGGTTGTTCTACTTTGTCGATAGGATACTTCACAATAGGATCATTTCGTTCGAAAAATCGCAATTTCTGTCGCAGCATTAAAATGCATTCTCTCTACGTTACATTGTAAAGTGAGGAAGTAAAACATAGAAGAATATTAAAATATGAAATTAATTTTTTTATAATTTATCTATTCAACATTTTATAAATCAATATCCGTAAATCCGTAAATTGCTTCGTTTTAAGTATCAACGATCGCAAGAAGCCAAACCAACATTTTGTTGGTGCAAGTGAACAACAAGGGTGCAAATATTAATTATAGGAATCGATGCCCCTGACCTTCCAGAAATGAGATCTTGAACACACCCCACTATAACAACCTTGTCTATCCAGGGAGAATAAATTGCAAGAAACGTGCTAAACTTATTGTGCATAGTAAGTGTGAGAAATTAAATTGCACGCCAAAATATCAGCTCCAAACGCTATCAAAGAACCTCGAAAGAAAATCAATAGTTGATGATTAGAAGATTCTAAAATTCGCATTTATTTGAAAAATGCACAAGACACTTAATGTTTTTAGAGCAGAAGTTGAATTACCAACAATCAATTCGTAATGGCGTTAAGATTTTCTTAAATTACATCACAGACATTAATATTTCTAATCGTGTATTGCGGCAACCGCTCTGGTTATAAAGATGACTTTAGGAGTTCTTATTGCGATGCAAGAGTTGCGAATGAGAAAAGAAACGGTGATTGAAACGAAAATGATAAAAGGGATGAGCAAAAGAGAAGGGTGGGTGTGCGGAATGATAGAGATAGGATGAGAATCATGGGATCACAGAGGGTTAGACATAGGGGAAACAAAGGTGGAAGGCACGAGTAGGAAGAATGCGGAGGAAGAACATAGACACGTAAGGAAGGGCCTAGGCATAAGGAAGAAGATTGACTGGCGACTGTCTGGAGGAGAATTATAGCGGCCGGCTGCTCTGATCGGTAGTTTTCCGTGGTTTCTCCGATCAACACCAGGCGAATGCTGGAGCAGTACCCTACCAAAAGGGACACAACCGCGCGCGATCTTTCTTTCCTCTTCCGTGTCCTATCCTTTCCCCTTACACACACACTTACACTAACATGCACTACACTACCACATATTCAGGGAGACCGGTCGGGAGCTTAGCTAGCCCGACTGGGGCGGTGCCCCGCTGGTGGGAGAGTCCTGGTTAGGGGGAAACCCCAGTAGTCGACGGTAGGTCGGCGCCGGATCTCACCATCCAGCGGGGGAAAATCACTGCCGGGACTACAGTAACTAATCACTACACTAACGGGACTAATGACCAAATCAGTTGACGCTCCCGGAAACACGAAAAAATCAATCAATCAATCAATGAATTGACTGGCGAAATTTGTCGCCATATCCCCGGTGGCGTCAGCGAGAAAAACGGATTGAGACGGACGAGGCAACTTGTGAGCCATCTGCCGGACAATGCGCTGAACTAAATTTGTACTGTGCTACAAGCGTAACAAGACGGGAATAAAAGATGCTTTACCAATACCCACTCAGAAGGAGAATACGGAGTTTCTTTCTCCTTTCGCATAAATTTGTTATACCTTTCTGTGTATTGTAGTTACAAAATACATTACGTTGAGGAATTATTTTCGTCCTCCATTCCTCTTTGGCTTAGGATCCTGTTAGTCGATAGATTCGAAATTCATCCTGTTAGCCTGGAAAGAAGTGGATATTGTATTACGATAAATTAAAACGTGGATCTTGTTCATTTGATTTCCATATATTGTACATTTAATTTCCGTGTTAAATAAGTTCATTATACGTCAAGACTAGTAAAACAATTAGACAGATAGATTTATCCATCTTCCCAAATTTTACAAATGAACATGAACATTTCACCGTGCAAGCTTTCATAACACTCCACCTCACTACACTTCACAGCACATAATTAATAATAATAGTAATAATAATAATAATAATAATAATAATAATAATAATAATAATACATACATACATACATACATACATACTTTACATAGTAGACTAGTTTACTTAATAATATTGATGATATAATACACATGTCAATATGTAGAAACTAGTGTACGAGGGCAAGTCAATAAATAAACCGCAAACGTCAGTTTACCCCATAACATGTTTAAATTATGCGTGCATATTTTAAATAGCAGCTCATGTATGCTTGTCATAGAGGTCGCGGCCAGGATCAGTTCGTGGCAGCCAAGACTGCGTACGTACTGCGGGTTGTGTGTGTGCTGCGGTGTGTATTTCAAGCGTGTGTTCTGCGGGTTGCAAGATTGTACACCAGTAAAATTTCGGTTGTCGGGCGTTTTATGAGCCGAAGACTTTCCCATAAGTAGTGCATCACAAAATGCTCTCCGTGTATAATTACAAGTGTTTATCATGGAGAGCAAAAGACCTGGCCTCCTGACAAAGGGAGTGCTTTTGGATGACAATGGTCGCCCTCACACAGCAAGACAAACTCAGGTGCTTTTAAACACAATTCATTGGGAACGCTTGGAACATCCACCCAATAGTCTTGTCTGAGCCTCCAGTGACATTCATCTCATCTAGCTCCTAAAATATCATTTAGGTGGCCGAAATGTTGAAAATGATTATGTTGTAACTGCAAAGGGTACGCGTTTGTTGCATCTGCAACCAAACGACTTCTTTGCTGTCGGCTTTGAAGGACTTGTAAAGAAATGGGATAAGGGCCTGAATGTTCAAGTGAATAGAAACGTGAAATAAATTTTAAGAAGTTACGTTCATTCATTGCCCCTCTACCGTTTTGCGGCTTATTTATTGACTTTGCTACGCATTTTTAAATTTGCTCTGGCTTTGAGGAAAGGGATTAAAGATTGTCACAGACAAACCGTTCCTGTTTCTAATAGTTCGATTCGCGAATGAATATTTTCCTATGTCCTATGTTTTCTGAATTCTTGTCTGAACTTTGTGCATATGATCCGCTCTACCGAAATATGTACAGGTTACCCTAATTGACTTTGAATTTCTTTCCCTGTTCGAAAGCCTGTGACGATTTATACTTAGCATAAAGACGTGACTTTATTCTCCTTGTTTCGAGTATCTCCCATACTTCTTTATTCTTGGTACCCCTGAAGGTAAATTTCGATGTTCTACGATGAACCTTTTCTAAATTTCTTTGCTGCAAAATACTGTATGGGTACCGATTTCTAAAATACATTTTAGTTTGTGATGTTTCATAATTAATGATATTTAATTTCCGTGATATTTCATTTGAGTTCTACCTGCATTCAAATTGGCTTTAACAGAATCAAAAGATCATGGGAAATAGCGTGATTTTCTATATTTCTTTATCAGTAAATTACCAACATATTTTTGTTTGGAGGTGACTCACCACGATATTGGTATAAAGCGAGACTTTCACTACCCGAAATGTACTGTTTTCGGAAATATGAACTTAGGTAACCATTAACACGCTCGAACTGTTATGTATAGAAAATTATATAAAACAAATTTAAACTAATGCATTGTATATCACTGTTAAAATAAATATTATTTTTTTATTTGATTGTCAGTGTATTCTCTAACTGTATGGAAACAGTTCTGCCGTAGAAAAGACATTATTATAAAGACGTTGGCAAGATGTAAAGACAAAAAAATAAATTACTACTAATATTTCCGAACTCTGTGATATTTTCGAGAAAAGAGTCTAGAAATGTTTCTCTATTTCCGAAGACGCTGTGATAATTTAAACTATAAAAAACTATGTAGTAAATTGCATCACATTTTGAAGAAAAATCACATCAGATTCATTACCACGTTCTTTAAGAAATTGATAGGAAAAAAATCATGGATAGACTTCTACCCCCCCCCCGCAATGCTTAAGTTACGGACTCCCACGCTTATTTGCATTTCGTCAACACTGAGAATTGGTTAATCAAACGTGAAACTATTTCTGATGTCATAAGAAACTCCATAGATAAGATATACAAAGGAACAAAACAACACAACCCTAACGATCTAACAAGGAATGTCAAATATCTTGTGATACTGTACATAAGTAAACCGTAAATAAGGATTACGTGTTATGGCAAAATAAAGGATGGTCTTTAATTTACAACAAATTGATTTATATTCACGAAAGACGCATTAAGATTGTGAAAGGGTAGTTATTCCTGAAGAAGTTTTGATTTTTTAAGAAAAAATGAAGCAAGGGAATCACGTATCACCCTAACATTTACATTTTCCTGAAAATTACCATTATTAGGGTGTCATTATTATATTTAGCGTCATCCGAAATAAGGTGCATCCGCTTTGAAGGTTTCTGTAGTTTATCTGGCTGATAGAGATAATATCCCATGAACAATTTTAATATTTCGCCAGGCATCAGGAGATATTGAAAAAATCTTAAACTTTGATAAAAATCTTCACGGGGAAAATTTAACAGGAGACCTTAAACGATGAATTAACGGCCATAAACTTTTTAATTTTTTAAAAAAAAAGCTGAAACGTTGATACCAATTTTCACGGGGGAAGAGTAACAAGAGACCTTAAACGATGAATTAACGGCCATAAACTTTTTAAATTTTGTTGCGCCTTTTTCGCAAGTACGTCTCTTGCCCATCTTTTGGGCAACAGTCATCTATTGATGTAATCCTCCGTTTTTTGCCTCGTATCGTCGCAATCAGTCATTGTCCCCTCGGCCAGGGGCTTGGCACCGTTAGTAAACGGGGTTTCTAGACGGATACCCATTCAGAAATCCGTGATGACTCAGTTATTTAATTTACGTGACTCCACAGAGCGCAGTTAAGCAATTAGGCTAAAGACGTCAGCTTTTTCCACTAAATACAGGAGGACATGTTCCCAGGGACAGTGTCCCTGAAACTGGGTATTCCGAAGAGGAGGGACAAAAGGACTAGAATCAACATGTAGAGCTCATTTAGAACCTGATAATACCATCTGAAATGATGTACAAAGTATGCTTGCCTTGCATGCTATGAGATTCGCTCTTCAATGATATTCACGTGCACTAGTGATCGCCCTCTGGCTTCCATTGTTCCTCTCGGCAACCCGCAATACAAGACGGATGCAACCTGCTACAATCGGGGTGAAAAGATTTACCAGGATAACGTCAGCATTAGGTGTCAATTATTCATTTTCTGATTATGGTGATTTAGGAATGATTTTAATCGATTGACTTGAAATCTTATCATTTCTCTCAGCCCTTTGCCCCCCTCCCCTCCCTCTCAAGCATCGACTTGTCCGTGCATACGTTTGGCGAATTTGACAGTAACGGCGAAGAGGCCAGCTGGTCGGTAATTGGGCAAGAGAAGGGAGAACTGCGAGAAAAGGCAGAAACCCTAACAAACTAATACAAGTACTAATACAAGAGTACATATTTCCTCGCATTATGTGTAATGGTTAAGCAATATTTTAATACTACTTGAAATTGCAAAAGCGTTTTCAACTGAAAATATTTTTCATCAGGTTCCTATGATTAGCACGATATTAGCATTACCATTAATTGTATTGCTTGAGGTAATAAATATCTTCCTCTTACACGTTCTCTGGTCAGAATCGACGTTTTGTTGGTCCTTGACACGGAAAAAATGTTTTATGGCACGTCGTCTACGTCGTCCATACGTGTGTCTGTGGCCAAACTAACACTAAAGTGTTGAGGCGATTTTCTCCAAAACAGACGTATTGCCACCAACCAATTTATCGCTATCCAGAACAAAAAAAAAAAAAGAAACGAGAATTCGAACTACCTAACGTCTAACACGTAATTTTATTGTAACATGATGTAATTTTCTATATCTACGAATAACGTTTATCCAATGATTCGATATCATATGTTATATAAGCCACCATTTTCGTCTGCAGCATTACAATAATATTTTTACTTTGAAAGTACGTATCATGGGAGTAAGTAAAAATTTTACGAATGAAGCAGCTAGTGAACGGCTTACGGTGGATCACCGCCGCCGCGCCGAGGTGCAATTCAAATGCACAGCGCCTTCTCTGATTGGCCGAGGAAATGAAGCTATGAAGGTTTTGATTGAATGTCTACACTTCGCCTGATCTCCCACCAGCAATCGAGGAGGTCGGCGGAGGGGGGTAAGCCTCTGGTGAAAAGGTGCTCTTGCGTCCCCCACCATCACGTTTTCGCCCGCCTGCCGCGAATCCGTAGCGGCCGGCCGGTTGGCAGGACGAGGCATGCGGTGAGGCGGAGCGGGTAGAGCGGGACGGGAGGGGGAGGAGCGGGCCGGGCCGGGCCGGGCCGGGGGGCGGGAGCGGGGGGCGGGGGCGGGGGGCGGGAGCGGGGGCGGGGGCGGGGGCGGGGGGCGAGGGCGGGGGGCAGGGGTGGGGGCAGCGGGGGTGAGGGGGCCGGGAGGGGCTGGCGGAACGCTGGGGGAACTCGGAATCCTTTTCTCGTGCGCTGGTGCCTCACTTGCACTGGTGCGTAGACCGCAGAGACAGTGGCGGTGTGGTCGTCGGCGCAGCGCTGCGGGGCAAGCGTGAGCGAAGAGTTGGGGTGCGCGCGCTGCCCGAGCCTGGCAGAGCGTACGTCGGAGCCTCTGGTGGCGTCTGCCTGTCGTCACTCGCTGAATTGTTCTTGCAGCTAATTGCTTTAGTGCTGTTTTTGCGGGTTTGTTTTGTGAACTATCTGGTTAATCCTTTGTGAACAATTCACTTGCTCGTGTCTCTGGATTGCTGAAATCGGCTGACAACATGGTGCCCGATTTTCTAAAATTCATTGCCTTAGCAGTTCTCATCATGCTGCTAATAACTTTTACATTGCTGCTGCAACTGGTTGCTTTAGGTACGTTGAATTACATTCAGTGAATAGCATGCTTTACCCAGATTGTTAATTGTGAATCGTATCACTAGGTATGCAGTGCATTAAATGCAATTACACCGCATCTCAAAATTAGTTTGAATTGTTTATATCAACTGAAAACGTTTTCTACGAATTTTATGCCAGTGAGAGTTGTAGTATATTAGTCATATATTTTTTATATTTCCTGAAGGCGTATTGAATTATCTTAATGTTTGCGCGCGAATATGCGCAAAATGACTGTAATCGCATTTAATGCATGATGTCAGACAGCGGACTTACAATTTTAGAACTGCCAGTTGTGATCAGGAAAATTATTGGGCGACTATTCCGTGTTCCAGAGGTGTAGGCGCTGAAATTAAAATCGATTTTTTAATCAATGGACGTCATCATGGGATTATTGGATAGAGGCACTTTTTAATTACCTAATACGGGCTCACTCTCTAGATGTAAGCAGTGGCGATCTACAAATGAAAACATCATATTACTAATCGACTTATGATTGCACATTTATTTCAAACAGAATTATACAAAATTAGTACTGTCCTGTGAAGGTGTAGACGTATTTGACAATTCGAATCAATAGGGCTGGAGGGAATTTTTAATTTATTTCGACTATGCGAGAATTATAAATATGTATAGATGGCTACATATATTAATACTATGGTCACGTTCATGCGATAGCGAATATCGATCTCTCATATTCTTTACAAACACACATAATTTTACTTTTGTTCTCAGAAAATTAAAAAGAACCGTAATTATTTGCTTAGCTTATACTGGTCGACATTTAACGCCATAACTAATGTGCTACGAATTAAAATTCCTTTCTTGCGGATACTCAAAAAGCAATGTTTGTCACGGGATCACTATATTTTCGATTTACCGATACAACACAGATCTAGATGTAAAACCATTTTATGTTTTATCATTTTCTAAGCCATAATGAGGTCGTATATTTTAGATAATCAAATGTTTATTTACAGAAACATTCGGAATTCATTTTTGCACAATAAACATTTCAGCAACATATCGTTAGTTTTTCCAAATTTTCTTCAATCGGAAATAAATATTAATTCAACGTTAACATTGCTAAGTAAAGTAAATGTTTAATGTTCATTTAATTTTTACTTTCTCTCCAGAATACGTATTTGTATAATAAAAAATTATTGTGTGGCAGCGGCACAAATCGGAGATTTTTCAATAGAAAATGTAATATTGACGGTAACGAAAAAGTTGCTAATTTGTTTTTTCAAAAGGTGACAAACCACGTTCCATTGCTTTTTAATACAACTTGTAGTCAAAAACCACGTTTTGTGGGTCCTTGGTAAAGTTAGAAATAATGCGAGAAAGTATGTGCCGTTGTAGCCCCACTAGTTTAACTCAACTTCTACAATTCATGGCAATTTTTTTGTTACTTCAGTTATCCCACTACCAGGTAGTCTTTCAGCGAACTGCTAAGAAATAATTTTTTGTTTGCCGACATTTTCTCAATGTTCAATGGGAAATTCGTTATATTAGGATTGGATATTGGCATTCATCGTCTCCAAAAATGGTAATGTGCAATGGATGGATAAGAAAATATCGAGCGGTTACCTTGGGCTGTTGTTAAGAATACTTCTCCGACTTGCACTTGGAATTGATCAGAGTAAACTACAGAAACGACAAGTAGAACAGGTGGCCACTAGCTTTTTTCATCCAGGCAGTAATCAGCTTAGACCAGAGGTATAATGAGATAGTGTCGAAAATTCTGAAATCGAGTTTTTATTCCGGTATTCGAACCTAGTAAACTTATTTTGCGACCTAACAATTAAGAGGGATATCGAAGAAGTAACGTGCGTTTAGATATTAAACAAAAAAATGTGTAGTTGTTATGTTATGAGAATTTTATTGCATAGTAAAATATTAACATTATTTTTTATGTAATACTCACCATTATTCACCCATTTATCAGTGTGGGGCACCGTTTTTGTGTGATTCGTCGTAAAACATGTCCGATTCTTGTTTAATATCAAACGAAACTTACATTGTGAAAATTCTTCGTTACATGTACGCGCAGCCTGTACATCATGGTATTCATTGGCATATGTGCGAGATAAATTCCTTATGTCACGACCCTCGTTCAATAATTCACAATCACTATCCAAGTAAATTTTACACTACAGTGAGTACTCCGATTAACGGTTTGTAAGACAGTTGTGGTTGTAAGCAGTTTTTATGCCTGTTTGATGGAACTTTTGGTGTATTTCATCTGTTCCCTCATTCATGACACCAATATTGAATATTCTTGGAAGGAAATTACAACCGCATCTCGCATCCCCGCCAGCTACCGGAATATATCTAAATCACTGGGTTCGCATCATATGGGAACAGGGGAATATCTAAATACCCGGCTTTCCGGATCTAACGATGAGAGTAGGATCAGTAAGGGGAAGGAAGGATTGCAGGAAGTGGCAGCATGGGCGTTGCCTCTCCATCGCCGCAGACTGGGAGGTTCTAGAGTTCCAGTCCCCACTGTGACGGGTTTTCGACACTGGCTGCATAGTTTGGTCGAATTCAATCCCTGTCCAGAGGAGAATCCTAGCGGCCGGTTGCTCTGATCAGTTGACTGAGTGATATTTCCGTTCCGATATTCCGTGTTTCCGGTACGGTCACTGCTTGGTCATTAGTCCTGTTAGTGTAGTAACAGTTTCTTCGCGGGAGTAGGCAATATACCTCCCCAGTTCGGGTGATGAAAACCTGCGGTGGAATGACGTCGGCTTGCAGGGCATTTCGCTCTCTAGCTATCTCCACCAGCAGGTCACCGCCCCAGCCGGGACAAGCTTTAGGCTCCTGACAGCATGGTAGCCTCCAGACATGTGTGGTAGTAGAATGTACGTATGTGTGTATTTAAGGGTGAGGGTAGAAAAAGGACGAAGAAAAGAAGTTCGCGATAGGACCTCGGCGCCCGTTTTTTAGGGTACTGCTCCGGCATTCGTCTGGTATTGATCAGAGAAACCACGGAAAACTTCTATGGCCCAGCCGGCAACTAGAATTTTTGCCTCAGACAGTGGCTGAACTCCACTTAACCATCCACCTGTCTGTGGCTGAACCCAACCTACCTGTCAAAAATTCCGCCACTAAAATTCGGGACTCGAACCATAGTACCTCCCGGTCAGAGCAACTGAAGATTCGGCGGATTTCAACTAAACTCAGCCGGTTCTCTGATCGATAGTTTTTCGTGTTTTTTTCAATCAATACCATGCGAATGTCGGAGCAGAACATTAGTGCCTTAATTAATGGGGCACGGCCCACGCGCGGTCCGAACTTTCCTCATTCTTGACCCCTTTTATTTCCTTACGAATATTTACATTCACTTCATTACCAAACATGTCAGCAGCTTAGAGACCAGGTGCGAGCTTAGAGCTTGTTCAAGTTGGGTCGGTGCCTCGCCGTTGGAGACACTGGTGGGCAAAACCCCAAAAGTGAATGTGTAGGTTGGCGCATGAACTCACGTTCCAGAAGGGGAAGAATACCCCTAACTCTTAGGATACTAAGCTAATTAGACTTAGTGAACTACACTAACGGGGATAATGACCATAATATTTCTCCGCCCGGAAACAATCAATTTGGAATTGATCGGAAGCCACAGAAAGACCCATCGGTATGCCATTATATTTCGTATTCAGTCAGAAGAATCGTTTGCTTCGCATACGTAGGTGATGCATAAAATACACCACTGCCGAACCCAAAACGACTACAAAGCCATTATTTTTATTTTATTTATTTAAGTAATTTCAAAATAAAATTATATGTGACGAGTGGGAGACTGACATACGGAGCTTCAATAGCCAACTGGCAAATTCCTAATCTTGCACACCAGCAGGTGCAAATATTTGAAAGAAAAAATTTGAAAGGATTAATGGAAACATGGTTACTCCCTTCAAATATTTAAACGAAGTCTATTCATAAACTTATACATAATTTCTTGTGTTCCAGCGATTAAATCGTACAGTTTGAGTAAATGGAGCAAGGTAGTAACTTGGCGTTTTTTGCGTTTTACTACTTATGGTTTAAAGATATGCTGCCAAGAACGATTTTTGGGATAGAACGTCCCCATAAACAATAAAAAATTTAAAACCGATCGGGTCACTATGAAATGTGACGCTATTTGAATGACATCTGGTGGTACAATTACGTAGTTTTGGGAGCGTTGATATTCGGCAGTTGAAGTGAATTTGTGATTAGCGATAAGGCAGTTTCAGGGAGTTTGAGGTATCCGCGAATTACAGCACCAGTACATAGGCTTTCCTAAATGGATTACAATTGGAAGCTCTCTTGATTTTGTGTGGCAGCTCAAGACGAAAAATTGCAATAATAAGTGCTCCTTTACTTTCTCGCCTTTCTACATACGACTTGCTTTCACTAACATGCTGTGTAGTCAGAATCAATGTTTCCAAGCATTTGTGTGCCCTTGATGCCGAAAAATTGATTGTAATGTCTTCTTACGGTTGTTAACAATTATAACAATATCTCGCATTTCTGGCATCGTTTGAATTGAACTCTTCCGGCTAGCTTCTAATCCATAACACTGTTATGCTACTCTGTACGTTACTCACTTCTGGAGATGTACTTGCATTTTGCAGCTCAATAAAACAATTTAAGACCATGGTCATTTTTCACGTTTACACGGTTCACGACGCTTTACGATCACTCATACACGTTCATGAAGAGAAATGAATATATTAAACGACGGTTTTTATTTCATGCTCAAACTAGATCAATTTCAGAAACTAATTGATTCACATTCACTAGTTTTTTGTCAGTTTTACACTCCATTTGTCCTTCCGCCTGTCCATCTGTGTGCAACGCCAGATCTTAGCCAGTTCAGATGATTTACTACTAAATTGATGTTCCCCCATCATTCTGCCCCAACTCGAAGCCTTAAGAACTTTAAAATAATATTTTGATTTTTCGGGATACTTTACATTTAGTCTTGATATATTCAAAATTTTATCGGAATTGGTTGCAATTTTTACTTTCTCACCTTTACGAAGGTACTTCGTAAGGAGAGAAAATTTTAAATGAACTCTGCCGGCCAGCTCATAATCGATAACACGGTTATGCTACTCTGTACGCTACTCGCTTTTGGAGTTTTACTTGCACTTTGTAGCTCAATAAAACAATTATAAGACCATGGTCCTTTTTCACGTTTTCACGGTTCACCACGCTTTAGTGGTCTTACAAAGTTTTAGTGGATGTTTTGAAAACAAGACACGTGCACCTTCATATTTCCTACTGCGCATCAGTCACTGAAAGGAAATATTTTAGTCCTTTACCTTATCGCAAGTGTACAAGTGTCCAACCGTTGGGGTGGCAGATTCTGAGTCAGTGGGTGTCATGGCGGAACTGTACCCGCAGTGTGCGTGTACAGTTCGTGTCTGGTTAGCGTGTGCTTTAAATTAATTATTACAATATACTTCTGTGGTTTTTATAAAGTGAAATTCACCACATGATGTGTAGAATTGAATCAATTCGATAAAATGCAAATCGTCATTTCACATAGAAAGTGTGCGAATCAACCCAATAACGATTTACCCCCAATAAAGATTTACCCCAAACTTCAAACAAAAAAATGTATGAAATTACAAAATCTTACGTATTCTTTATACTTTGGCTGTCGTGTTTGTGATCAGGAAAAACTATGGACTGCTCACCATTTTTGTGTCACCTGTTCAACGAACCTTAGATTGTGGTTGAATGGAAAGCTCAAATCATTGTCATTCACTCTATCAATGTTGTGGAGAATAACAACAAACCATTTTCATGTCTGCATATTATTGCACGAATATTCGTATTGAATTTTTAACTTGTTCTTGCCTCACATGAAGTATACCGATAAATTGTTTTAGTAATATATCCGGAGTGACATCTCGAAATTGCAAATTCGAAATTCCTGCACATCGTTTGCTAGTTTCCACATGTTCAGGTCTGAAAGTGGCAATAGAAACGTTTTGACATGGCAGTTTGAAATTCAGAGAATTCTCATTCTTAACGTCTTACTCTTAAGCGATAATGTTTCTTATTCTAAGGAACGCAGATTGTAGAATTTGCGATGTATTACCTATAATTACACGTGTTTGATTTCTTGACCCCGTTGATTAATTGGAGGGAAATTTTCTTAAGTTTAGGTCTGTAATATTATTTATTAATTAGGTCAATTAAATTACTTTTTTATTTACCTAAACCCAAGAAAATTCCAAATACCTTTAATAGTTCTCGCACCTAACGTCCAATGGTTGGAAATAAGTCTTGCAGGTGTTGGCTGAGAAATGTTAATATGGAAAGAAATTGCAGAATTATAATACTTAACCGTTACTAATGGAAGAAGAAAATACGTGCTAATATTGGACCACTACTTTGATGTAGCAATAATTTCAATTATTAAAATTGGAAATCTTTTGTAAAAAATTAAGTCGAAGAAATTATTTATTGAACTTTTGTTATATTTATTGAAACGGTTTAATGTTTTAATTGGAAATGTCATGTAAATATAAATGAAAATTAAACATTTACCAAATCTTTCTGCAAGAAATTGCCTTGGGTGCATCTCACGTAATGTCGTGGCTGTGTACCATTAGTTAAAAAAAACTACTTTCTTCTCTTACTACGTACTTGCGAGTATTTAGTAAAGAGACAGTCATCTAATGCTGCGGCAAATACTGACGATTTTTTGACAGGAAAAATTTATTGCTGGCCTCTATTATTGAAAAAGTGGTTAATTCTTGTTAAATAAGTAGTAAATTACTACCTCTAATACATTGTGTTGTCAGAATTCAAAATGGCTAAAAAGTTTATTGATTAAACTTTGTCCTCGAATAGCTTAAGAGATGTTTAAAATAATGAAGCAGGTTTCATTTTCAATGAAATCTCTCATTTTTCGAATAACACCGAATCGAATTCGAATAAAACTCTTCCGACGTCTTTCTACAGCTACTATTAATAACAAGAATTTTCTTGCTTAATGAAATGCGTTCTCGAAAGACATCTTAAAATAGGTTCATGCACAGTTTCTCAAAAACTGAGTAGTTTTCGTGATATTTTGCATGAAATAAAGGCAAGTTTGAAATAAACATTTTCTGAAAAGCAGCCATAAACTTTTTATTCATATTTATTCCGTGTATTATCAAATAATGGTGAAAAGTCGCTAGTCTTATTTACGACGAAATATCTGTAAGTACGAAAATTACAGAAAATTTACATATTAAAAGTGCAATATTGAAAAGAGAGATTTTCGTCCTGAATGAAATAAAGTTTAAAAAATATCAAATCGATACAAAAGGTTATGTACAATTTTTGAAAAAAAATGTTTTCCTGTAATTTCTGCTTGAAAGTAATGGAATTTAAAAAATTGTGACAAACGGCTCAAATTTCTTCCATGGATAGAGCATAGATCGCCTAAAAAATTAGGCAGATCTCACTTTTATTAAACTCTTAATTTTCCAAAACTGATTGATTGATTCGTGTTTCTGGGCGCGTCAACTGCGTTGGTCATTAGTCCCGTAAGTGTAGTGCATGTGTTTTCCCAGGAGATGGTGATCTTCCCCCGCTGGCTGGCTAGATCCGCCGCTGAACTACCGTCGGCTAGCTTACCCCCCAATCAGGACACTCCCACCAGCGGGGCACCGCTCGTGGTCGGTCTCCCGGAATATGTAGTTGTGCAGTGCATGTTAGCATGTAAGGGGAAAGGATAGGACAAGGAAGAGGAAGGAAAGATCGCGGGTGGTCCGTGACCCGTTTGTTAGCGTACCGCTCCGGCATTCGCCTGGTGTCGATCGGAGATACCACGGAAAACTACCAATCAGAGCAGGCGGCTGCTAGAATTCTCCTCCAGTCAGTGACTGAAGTCTACCTAGCTGAAAAGCTAGTATTGAAAATCCTGCCGCCGTCAGGACTCGAACCTAGGACCTCCCGGTCAGAGGCGCTGCAGTGACATCAGTTGATGCACTGAGCTACCGCTCCCGGTTCCAAAATTGCAAAAGTTAGGACTAACGCGAGCAATACGCACTGTTGTAGCAGCATTAGTTTTCTTTCTCTATTTTTCCCCACGGATAGAACAAAGGACTCTTTAAAAATGAGGCAGGCTTCTTTTTCATTCAAAACTTTGAACGTTTGAAAATATGTTGGTGGTAAATATGTAAATAAAAAATGGTTAATATGATTTCTTTACAAGTAACAGAAAATTGCAAAATGTTTTCGTGTTCCAAGTAGTGAAAAAAAGGTAATTCAATATATTATTTCGAAGAATTACTTATTTTAGTATAACCAAGAAGGAAAGTCAGCATAAAGAAACACTGAATCGTGAGCAACGATCGTGAGAAACACCCTTATTTTCGCAGTCCCCAAAGTATTCAACACTCGGTTATTACTGAAAGCAAAGTATAGACTTCTAATTGTATTAATTACTTAGCAGCTTAGATAGGCCATATAAATACTAATGATAATTACCTAACTTGCGATTTTTAAATATGTAATGTATATTACATAAATTTCATACACTTAATTACAAAATTCTGACGTGGATAATATGTTTGCTCTGTCTAGGTTCTTATAAATTCGTTCTCGTATTTACCACGCAATATGATTCACATTCCTGACGGGTAGTAATCGGTCTACACTTTCTACACAATAAGCGGACCTTCTGAAGCATTTCATACATCTGAATAATAGTTTAGACCAACATATCCGATGGCACGAGAAGTTCCTTCACTAAACAGACTTGAAAACTGTGGCTAAACTTTCTAACCGTCTGCGAGTTAAGTGGAAAAACTCACCACTACGGCTCACAACTCAAAATATATTTATTGTGGCAGATTATAAAATACTATTACAAACATAAACCTAACTGGATATTTGCAGACGTGATCAGAGAGTTGGACACCTATACAAAAATCCTTACCAGACGGGACCTAGACATAATCGAAGGAGGGCAGAATGACATCAATTTTTGCGGTCACTTGATATCTGAACAACATGTCAATTGCAACGTTTCAACCAAACCACAAATTTCATAGTCTCGACATTGTCCTCCTAGAACAACTAACGGGCAGATTGCTACGAAATTAGACACGTAAAATATCGACTGATCCTTTATGCATTGAGCAAAAGGTGGGGTGCCTCCTTTGCTTTACTTCTGGGCATAAATGTACCTTCAATTTGCACACGTTTTAGTGTCCTCTGTCTTGCTATTTGTGGAAGGAGTATGATTGGTCATGGGGTTGTTTTTTAAAGGGTACTATAAAATCAGATCTGTAGTTTGTCTGATGTAAATTTTTCTCTATTACACTGCAGCAAAAATTTCTAGTATTTAAATTTTCAAGTACTCCAATTAGTATCTATACTTTATATATGGTGAGCAGGTTTCGAAAATTTTACATGCATTAGATAAAAACTTACCAATAAGTAGATAGATAGATATTTTATTCTACAATTGGGCAGAAGCTACTCAGTGTTAGAATGCAGAAATACGAAAGTACAGTTACAATTACAAATGAAATAATAATGTATAAAAAATAATATAAAAAATTGTCTTTGTCATTTACTAGATATGCGGATGGCATTTACATTCCCATACTACAAATTAAAATACATATATACTAACATATAGATAAATAAACTTACATATTATACATACATACATGCAAACATACACGCGTAGATACATAGAAAGACCAAGGAACCCTCGCAAACACACCAACTTGCACCTTTTCATTCACATTCAGACAAACATGGATAAACATTTTTACCTAACACCACAGTGTAATAATATATATATATATATATATATATATATATATATATATATATATATATATATATATATACTTATAATAATTATTACATTTCTCGTACGTAAAACACTCGTTACTATAAATAAATATATAAATAAATTCCGCTTCATCAGAATATCAGAATATTATCAGAATAGCCTGTAGAAAGACGTTTTCGACTAGTGAAACAAACAGAAAGAAATGAAATCATTCCCCTTCCCTTCACTTTACATCATTTCACTGCACTGCATAACACTTTATCTAAATATTAACTGTTCAATACTTTTTATTGTAGACTACGCATAATCACACCTTTCACTTCACTTCACTCTACGTTTTCACCCTATTGACTTATTTCCTATATTTTTGTCTAAAACCTCGCCTAATAATAATCTAATATGTGCTATAAACAATATAGGCAATATGTCGCTTTTTGCCAATCCCATTATTTGGTAATACTGTACTACCAATTGCATTGTTAAAAGCGATTTATGTTCATTCGATTTTAAGGCAGAATTTTATTTAATTTTTTGATACACAAAAAAGTTACAATGTGATAAAAATGAGATGGAATTTCGAAACCTCGAAACACTATGTACATTTGTTATTTAGATCTTTCGAAATTCATTCTTTTAATTTTCACTTCTGCCTGCTTTCATAAAATATTCATTGTTTTCTATATTTCCATACTTTATTGTGCTTAATGATGTAACTTTTCTTGGGTTATGTTTACAAGAAAAAACTTAAAAACTTTAACCTTCTCTTATTTAATTTTAGTCGTCACGTAATTCGACAGTTCTTTCATTGTAATGGACAGTGAAATAAAAATGTGAAAGGAAAAGATAGAGGCAATGCTGGTTCTTCAAAAGTTAAATGACATTATGTTAACCGAGTTTAGGTTAAACGAAAAGTGCGACGCCTATTGCGAGTTAGAAGTTATGTTCAGTTACTCCCGGTCGCGGTGGAATTTTAAAAATCGTCTAGTAATATGCAATAATACGCAATGACAATACGGATTATAACTGCAGAAAATTTTCTAATAACAATCAGACTGAACAAAAGTAAGTCCAAACCTCATCTGAATCCATCTTCATTATTAAAAACATTAACAATAACTACAACAAAACCTGTTAATACATTAACAAGCTACATACATAAGAGCGCTATGCTCAATGGGGTAATATTGAAGGTAGACAATAAACAGGTTTGCTGTTCTCAACATCCTACATGCACGGTGAGTCATCTCAGTTGCGAAGTAAAGACAGTCGAGTGTTCCACATAATATTGGCAATAATTAATTCCATTATCGTTTTCCACTCAGAAGTACAGATTCCTTTAGAAAGTATTTTTTGTTGTAATTTTTCGATTTCGCCACAGCCATTTCAGTAACTAGTTGGCTCTCCGATGGAGGCCACGTTCCATGTACAGATACCAATGTTTCTGCCACCATTCTGCAACCTTCCTGAGGACGAAATGCATGCGAAGTAGTTACTGACTTCGCGCTCCCATGAATATTGACAAACTTTGAACAAATGTTCTAATAGTAGCAGAGTATGTGTATATGTGTCATGAATTTGGATAACCATATTCGATGGCCATTGCTAGTTCCGCATTATCAGGCACAAGTGCATTCTCGCAATATTGGCATTTCATATCCACGAACTTGCTCTTTCGAATCAGAGAACTTATCGCAAATTAACTTTCGAAGAAAACTTAAAACAAGGGCGTAGGCTTCCGCGGTCGGAGTCAATAACTACGTTGCTGTCCGGGAGATGCCGCGTCCTAGGCACAGGTGCCAACGTTTCGGCCGCCATTCTGGTACCTTTCTCAGGGCAAAGGTCGCAGAATGGCGGCCAAACTGTTGGTTCCTGTGCATACAACACGGTCTCTTCCGGAGACAATTAAAACAAGTTCGGAAAGTAAAAAGCATTTCCTCGTATACCTGAACATGAACTGACATTTGTTTCTTTTGTTTTGCTAGACTTTCTTCTTCCTGCATTTGTCTCAGTTTATAGTTGCTCTTTAACTTTTCAGTTTAAAGGCACTATTTACCGATAGAATGAGCTAGGATTGTTACATGTCATTTTTTCAAAGCGACAATCAATGGTTTATTTTGATAAAAGTTTCTTCTTCTGTAATCACAATGCCACTTGTCGTTGACCATATAAATATGTTTTTATTTTCTGCTTGTTGTCATATTTTGGAAATAAGTGATGCCAGTCTCTGTTGTATCTTCATAAAAGACGCTGAAAACGAATGCTACACCTCTGACGGTGAGTTCAGTGTCTCGTTTGTTGTTCGTTGCTCTGTATGCTTGATTTCTAGGCAAGAGTAATGCTTTCAAGATGGTATTCATTTAAAGTACTCCTTTAAAGCTTATGTTGGCTTAAAATATTGCAAGTATCCGTTTGTGTACCTCGACATCTACGGAATAAATAAAATTTTTAAAATTGACCCGATATCAAAAATCGTTTCACCCACCTTTATTGAAGCAAATCATTCTGATAATTTTTATTTCTGTAAGCAGAAAACGAATTCAATTAATATAAATTAAGAAGTAAATGAAATCATTAATTCAGAGAACAGTAACTGAAGTTGCCTTTTTTTGTAGTAGACAGATCAATTTTCTTTTCGGCTCGTGATACCATTCAGTGTCACCCTACCCTCACCCAGCTGCCATCTATTGGCGCCTGAGGGTCTCCTGTGGTCGCTACCGCTACTCTGGGAATAATTACCAGAAAGTAGCTCCCTCGTTCCCCAAGATCATCACGCTGTGATAGCGCTTAGGTCATTCTTGGACCTGTACAATTAGATTTATACTCGAAACAAGCCGTGGATATCCGAAGCTTGAACCATTATTACTTTCTCACTACGGAGTAGAGAGAAAGTTATGCAATGCTGTGCGAAAAGACGACGAATTGTCGGCAGAAAAAACTCTTATTACAGGGCCCTGGTACCGAAAAAGGGCATACATCCAGTTGCTAAATTAAGAAAAAAATCTTCTAACCCGTGGTGTAGCCAGAATCTATGTATTTTGTGTCCTTGATACGAAACAATAATCGAATGACGGCAAAACGTGCGTGCGTTCGTCTGACCGTCCGTCCGTGGACAATGCTAGCGGTTAAACAGTTCAGCCTAGTTTCTCCAAAATTGATATCCCGTAATCGATCTGGCTGATGTCGCGGCCCCTTGAATTTGAAATCGATATTGCAATTTTGGGGGGTACTTTACATGAAGCCCATGGGACATTTTCCAAATTTTCAAAAAAGTGGCTCCATCGTTTTTAATTAAATTTTGTTGTTAGTCAGTACAAAGGACGTTTAAGAGAATGGTACAGGTCTCATGTTCGTTGAAAACCCTAATTTTTCGAAAATTGGAAAAGTTCAAATTTTTTAATCTTTCTACGACCAAAATATTAAAGATAGAGATTTTTTCGCTTAATTAAATTTGTTTCTTAAAGATAGGTTTTGAAACAAGGTCATGTGCAATTTTCAAAAGTTTTAGCACTTTTCACATAATTTTGCGTGAAAATACAGACGAGAAAGTACGTGCTATTTTAGCGCCACTAGTTAGGAGCCACTATGTAAGGAGCCAGTTCCTCAAACACGAACACGGAGTTCGCACACAAATCTCACAGGTAATTGCGGCTTAGGGAAATATCGTGAAAAGAATAGGACAGAAGTGAGAAGTCCTGGGAATATACCCCAAGCCACAATGAAGACTGAAAATATTCATGCCTTTCTCGTGATTCGACCTTATAGCCGTAGCGTTCACTTTCATGGGTGCACCTGCCAAGACTGCTATATTAGGTCGGCCTTTTATGATAGCATTTTATTTTAAAGAGAAATGTGTTAAAACAAAATCTTCAAAGTATAGTGTATTTCCCATTCAATAGAACCTTTTTCGGTTTCTCACTTGCCGCATCATACACACTTTTTTTAAAAAGCTTGTAATTCAATACGTGTAATTAACTTTTATCATGGTTATCACATCAAGCTATAATCACCTATATCTATTTCGAATCACAAGAAATCCTGAAACATCCTAAAAACCTTATTTTTATAATATTTTGCGACGAATAAATTGAACTACCCATTTCTTATAAATGTATTTATTTTCTTCTTCAGGTATTTACGTCACCTTTGCCAATGAATTAAGTATCAATGAGATGTATGGAGGCAGTAACTTGAGTGAGGATTTGTTGCTTAATCAAATGCCACAAATAACTGAAGCAGATGAGCAATTGATACCTGCATGGTTAATGGATACTTCGAATCCATGCGATGAACTCGAGACATCTCTGAGTTATTCATCTTCCTCTTCAACTGAAGAAGAATTTCTCTTGCTAAGACTTGCTGAGAATGATAACGTAATTTCTGCTCCTGATTCATCGTCGGACACATCCTTAATCGGCGTTCCTTCGCTTCTGAGCCCGGAGGGTACCAGTCAGAATATTACCGACGTATATTTTCAACACCTGATCGATGAAACAGATAACGTGCAAAGGACTTATATGACTCTCATTTACGATGATCGCTCAACGGAAATCTGGGGTTATGAAACAGATGAGTCCTCGGCTTCGGAGAACAATACTCCTTCAGAACAATCTGATACCAGCAATGAAAATGTAAGGATTGCAATATCTTGGTTCACGTGGTCTAATGGTTTGTCCCTGTCAGACTCATTACTCCGACAGTCTATTCCCTCGTCGGGTGATGGAATGCCATTTAGCAACGCACTCGTTGGCTCTCTCAGTGAGACAAACAGATTTGGCACTAACAATGAAGAAGAGCAGGCTGGCGTGAACCAACATATTGAGGAAAATGATATCGTCCCTCAAGAGGACTCTAGAGGAGATAGTGGAGAAGTAATCGACGCTGAAACAGGCGCACATCTTGCTATTCATCTTGCTCTGCAATTGATTTTCATGTACATCATTATGATGCGGAATAATATGGATGAGAACAACAATCTCTCTCAGTTCAACGATCTAAACTCTGACCATGAACCAGAGCAAGAAGGAGATCTAGGTTTAGGAGACAACATACTTATGGGCCTAGATTCCACCAATGATGAAACGGAATCTAATCTCCGCCACGATAGCCCTCCACTTTCGTGGTCCAATTTTGTGACAGAAGAGATTCCCGAAGTACAACCGGAATATTATGATAACATGTTCCAGTATTTTGACGCGGAGTTTGACAGTAATAATTTAGACTCCAACTGCTTGAGCGAGCCTGATGAGTTAGATTTCGAGGATCCAGAAATCCAACCAGAAGAGCTAGTGGAAGAATGGGAGAATGACAACAGTGACGAGGAGGAAACGGTGGCCTGCCAGTGCCAGGGAGCTTGTGCCTGTGGTCATGATGACGACTGGGAAACAATATCTTCATCCACTCGCTTTTCCGGTGATTCAACTCCTTCAGCAAACTCTTCACGTAGCAGCAGCTTGACAACAGCTACCCGGCCAGATATTCTTCAAGACTTGCCAGAGGGAAGTTGCGAAGAACAGGAGAGCACAGACGAGTTAGAGGGATCAGATGACTCAGACGTGGATGCTTTAGACCTACCAAGTGTGTGCAGAAAATTTTATTTGAATCACATGGAAATTCACGAAGAATCGGCACAATTGTGAGTACATTTACTACATTTCAATAAAGATTAATATACACTTAATAGTTGTATGTAATATTCTAGTGATTCACATTATATAAATAATTTATGATATACATTATAATATCTTCCTATCCAGAAAGACGTATTGTAAATTCAAGGCACATCTTAAATTGAAACCACTGATAATTTCGTCCTCAGGTATCTGACAGAGGCAATGGAGAACCATGAAATAGATTTGGAAGGTATCAACATTCTGCAACTTGCTGTTGTTTATATTAAACTAGTGTATTCAGCCAGGCGACTGGCACGGTTGGTCCGTAAGTACTTTTCTTGTAAAAGCATTTGCAAAATAAATTAGAATAATGTGTAGATACAACTTTCTTTTATTAAAATATACTTCTCATACGATCTGTAAATTAATAAATACATATTTCACGTAAGTATTTCACCATATATTATATGAAAAACGTGTAACAATGTCAATTACGGTTGGATGAAATTGCAAATATTTCAAACGAAGGATGCATCCAACATAGTAACATTTATATATTTGTTTTCAGTTTACAATGTCTCAACAGATTTATTCTCAAACGTCGATTGTGGATCTGCTCTTCTGGACTTTCAGACTATGTTTAATCGCATAGTAGATAACGAGGCCATCCACAATCCAGAAGCGGCTATGATGTAAGTATTTATCAACACATTATATATATATAAGTCCGAAGTCCCCGAAAAATTTCGAAAGGGACCCTTATATTTTTACGAACAATTCCGAAGTTTTCCCTTTTTACCCTGAAAATGTGTTCAATTTATTCATGAAGTTTAGGGAAGAGGCACTCCAAACAATCTGCTTTTGAATTTTTTAGATGTCGGGGATTTTTAATTTTTTAATTATTATGTTTCATTTTTCGTTATAGAAGGTGATTATGCTTCAATCCGTAAAAATTAAAATTTCATCAAGAGGTGTCCGGCTATTTCACATTTGAATTGGATGGCAAAGTTTCAGTCTCTTCATCGCCTATCAACGTTTTCGGAGACTTTCAGTCGAAATCGCTAGGGTTTCACAGCTGATGAGCCGTCAGCGAGACGGGCCTGGCGGATCTCAACTCCTTGGGCGATGAATAACAAGTCGCTGACATTGAATTCTCGAGCGCCGCGGACCCAGTATATGATAGAGCTCCGAAAGGGCTCAAGGAAAGGGCTACAGCACAGATGTCTTCGCGCAGATTTGTGAAATACATACCGTCCGAACAGCGACTTTTTGTTCAGAGTTCGTGAATTGTTTTGTTGCTCACTATTTGAATAGAGT
The DNA here is from genome assembly GCA_011170035.1 of Teleogryllus occipitalis. Taxonomy (NCBI): domain Eukaryota; kingdom Metazoa; phylum Arthropoda; class Insecta; order Orthoptera; family Gryllidae; genus Teleogryllus; species Teleogryllus occipitalis. The sequence continues at coordinate 12,514 of BLKR01003244.1, read as the reverse complement.
ACAACTAAAATGAACGTGTGGCAAAAGGCGAATGTTATGAAAACATTGTTTTAGGAATTGCTTCTGTGGATGGATAATTTGACACGGGGTCTTTTTTGATTTAGGTGAGTTTTTTCATCGTTTTAATTGTATAATATCATTCAAGTCTTAAAATTTAAAAATTAAAATTTATCGATATTTAAATGTATAAAGCATATTTTTTCTGGATTTTATGGCCGACAATTCATGGTGAACATTAATTTGTTAATACGTTTCATCTCTTTACAATTTTGAAACTAGTTTGTTGTTGAAAGCTCCTGTGTCTGTTCATATCGTCATTTTTTGTCCTGGTATTCTCGGGTGACGATACTTGTTTTAATATGTGATCCAGCACTTAAACTGTAGTAATAATCAAAATGTCTAAAAACAAACCTTTATCAGCAGTTTACATGACAAATGCATTGTTAAAATGTTTGTTATAATTTCCTTTTATTTCATTTCAAATTTTATTTAATTTCAATAGAACTAAAATTAATAAATGATGTGGATCTCTATTAAAATCTAAAAACTCTATAAATAAAAATTAAGAAATAAGTATGTATGATCTAAATTATTACTTAATTTCTATACATTTTATTATATATCGAAAAGCGCTTTAGGCATCTCTGCCATGTAAACACTTTGAGAGGGAAATCAAAAGACAAATGTTCCTCCCCTTAATTTCAGTTACTGCTATAGACGCTTTTTAAATAATTTTTTCTCCCAAGATATACGCGGTATATTAAAAAATGCTAATTTACATAACAGGTATTCATGCATCTATAAAAATTTCCAACAGGCTTGCGATTGTAACGAAGTGATTGTTTCGGCACCTGTAGTAAGGTAAAAAAGTATTTGTTTCACTTATTTCTTATGGTTAAAGGTTTCGCTGCCAAAAATGATTTCAGTTGTTTTCGCGGAGTAATTGGAGTGCGTTTGATGCTGGTGGTCGGGTAATTGGGGTGAGGGTTCTGAGCAATTTGGAAATCACAGCATCACCAGATAGGATTTTGTAAATCGATTTCCATTGGCAGCTCTCTTCATTTCTTGTGGTGAAGGCTAATCTTTCGACATTTGGTGTGGTTTTCAAAGAATCCTACAATGTCCATTGTAAAATTCACGTAGATTAAAGATCTAGATTAAAACACCGGCTTAGGTGGCTCAGAACATCAATTGATGTCACTGCAGTGCCTCTGACCGGGAAATCCTAGGGTTCCAGTCCTAACTGTTAGAAGACTTTCAATAGTACCTAGATCAAGATCGGCCGCTGTCTGGAGGGGAATTACAACCACTTTTCTTTAAAATCGTCCCAGTGTCTGTATTTGTGTCACGAAGAAAAGCTCAAGCAGGCGGATCATGCTAGTTACGGTGAAGAGAATACGTCGTGTTCGCCTCATGTCGCTCTTACCCCCAAACATGGGAATTTAACTAGGCACAGGCAAGGGGGGGCACTAGTAGCTGGCCGGCGAAGTCGGAATACCGACCCAGTTACGCCAAATACATGTATACAAAACGTTAAATGAATAGTTGCACTACACGCATAAGAAACAATCTTTATTGGTATCAAGCAACTATTAATAATATTTCTAGTTGCTGCGAGAGAGAATTTCCGATTAATAATTATGCAAATAAACCTCATCATCCTGCGCAAACCACGGTGAACACAGAGAGCGTATAGAGAATAAGATGGATATAGAATAAGATAGGCTTTCTGATCAAATTAGCAGACAAAAATTTAATAGAATGTCCAAAAATATCTTATCCTATTGAATGCGGTGCCTGGAACGTTTATTTGAGACCTTAGTTCTCAAAAGTTTACTTTTTAAGGCCCTAAAATGCTTTATTTAGGAATTTAGATGCGTTTTTTGAAACAAATCCTTCATATTTTTAAAGTCAATTCGTCATGTCTCCGTGAAATTTTCTTTCTTAAGAGATCTCATTTTAAAAGATTGGTTACGTGTGAGAGCCGCAAAAGGTATGTATACCACTAGAATAATATAGCAGGCGATATCTTCAATATTGCAGCTGTAAGAAGACGCCGAAAACACTTTTGAACTTGTGAAATTTTCGAGAAAAGATGATGTCAACGAAAATGAGACCTGCGCCATTATTTAAGCGACTTTTACAATATCTGCGGTCAAACTTAAATCAACAAATTTTGATAACTTTTTTAGAAAATTAGGAAAATGTTTTTGGGAAAAATCTAAAGTACCATCAAAACTTGAAATATCCGTATCAAACATGCATGACCCCTAGTTCTTTTGAATCAATCGGATAATATCAGTTTAGGGAAAAAATCGTGTGAGCGGTTTAGGCGCTAACGTTGACCACAGATGGACGGACGGACAGACAGACTGAGACAGGCGTTTTGCTGCTATTCAATTTTCGAAAGTTACACACGTTAATCGTGTAGCGTGGTCAGAAATGGCCAGTATAATGACAACAACAACAACAACAACAACAACAACAACAACAACAACAGTTGGTTTTACGGAAAGTAAATCGGAGAAAAAAATAACAGAAAAATCTGGAAACGTCAGGGAAGTGGCCATCCTTTATGATGAAAATTATTTAATCCTCATTGTATTATATTTTATTTATTTAATAGTAAAAATAGATCATTTGAAAATAAAAATTTGAATAGAAAACACGGCACAGTGGGGGACAGAGGGTCCCAGAAATGTCGTTGGCCCCCCTTTTGTTTTAGATTGCGCACGCCTATGATTACATCCAATCATTTTCAGAGCTTAGTATTGAAGATTTGTTGGTTGTTCCAGGTTGGCTGACATCTATGACATCTATTTGACTCGCGCCCGTATTTTAGAGCGTTGCCAAGGCACCTGGGTCGAAGATTTAATCAACATTCTCTCAGACATTTATGGATATCAGAGTACAGTGAGTTTTTAATTTGACGTAATTTTGATTAGTTGTTCTTCCAAACCTACTACTTACCATATCCATGTACTTAACAGAACATTGTGAGAAATGTCAATATGACGTTCGTGGGAATTTTTTTGTTTCAGTTAACGGTGGACTTTTATGCCAGAGAATTTCAAGAGCAGGAGTGTCTATTGATTGCAGAACTCTTTGACAATATTTCCTCTTGTTTGAGCGGATGTCTGGAATTCGGGCAAACGGTGCTCACAATCTTGGCTGCATCATATCGATACGGGGTTCCAAGTCGATTCAATATCCTCGATGTTGTTGGAACGGAAGATGATGAACATGATGGCACAGTTGCAGAAACAGATGATTCCGATTTTTGCCAATTTAATACAGAAGGAAATTCTGAAAATGGTGTTTCTTCTGTCACAGACCACGAGGAAGTAGTAATGACAAAAGATGGAGAAATAGAAAGTGGGGAAGGTAATCATGAAGATAAAAGTGGTGAATATGAAACACCTAAAGAAGATGAAACTGAAGATAAAAAAGAAGATGAAGAAGTAAAACAAGAAGAAGAAGGAGAAGAAGAAGTAAAACAAGAAGAAGAAGGAGAAGAAGGAGAAGAAGGAGAAGAAGGAGAAGAAGGAGAAGATGGAGAAGGAGAAGGAGAAGGAGAAGATGAAGAAGAAGAAGATGATGATGATGATGATGATGAAGAACAAGAAGAAGAAGAAGTCGAAATAATTGAAGAAAATTAAAAAGGTAATGATGATGAGAATGAAGGAAATTCTGATGAGGGCAATATTTAAGATGCGGCTCATGACTCCATCAGTCCAAGTGTCTGCAAGAATTAGATTGCGGACGATTGTCTGGATTCGGTAGGCCCTGTCATGGTATTACTAAGGAAGTTTGCGTGTGCAAGTGTGTGATTAAGTGTTTTAGTTGATCTGCAAATGTGCGTATATAGTTTTAGTTTGACCTAATGTTAAGATGCATTTCAGAGGTAACTAAGCATAAATATGCGAGCGAATGATTCAGTAAGTGCAAGGGTGAGGGTGAAACATGTAAACTTAAGAGAACTGAGTGAACTTGAGAGTGTGTCTCAGGGCGTAGGTGTGTGGATGTGTACGTCTGAGCGTGTGAGATCCTATTTGAGAGAGAAAGACTGTAAATGTAATACTGTTCAGTACAAAATATATTAAATTCATTCCTTTCGCGGTGATTCAACATGCATTCTGAAAATAGGTTTATTATGTCAACAAAAAAAAAAAAACAAAAAAAAGGAAGATGTCACGTACACAAGAAAATGTGTCAATGTGTCATCCACTATTCAATACCCTTCGTTTTATCACAGCATTTTTATAATGAACAAGAAATAATTTTATTAATTCTTAGTGGAACTTTTTTTATTTTCTCGATTCATTCCCAATGCAAGGACCCCCATTAAGGTAACCTATTGCTATTCTCGATTTTTTCCTCATTTCTGAGTTTGCCTACATACTTGTACTCATTTATTCAACAATATAATTGAATTGTGTTGCTGCAGAGGAATGAAATATACTAGTATTTAATTTGTTTACTAGAAATTGGTTGAACTCGTTTCCTGTCTAAGACTGAATAATATAGTGTATAATAATCTCAATTTCAACAAATAAAAATACCTAAAATTCTGTTTAAAGTTAATTCGATTGTTACTTTTAAAGTGTTTCTATTGTTTTCCAAATTGAAATGTGTATAATTTAGAAAATTGTTGAAATTAAAACCAAATTTACAAATTATGGTTTGTTATCCCTATGTATTTATGCATTTATGAATCATATGTTTTACATTTTCTACATTTCCAGAATGAAACATTTCGTGAAAAGTTTCATTATGAACTACAATTAAAGAACAAATATTCATGCTATATTTCAACTAAAAGTGAAACAATTGTCAAATTTCCTTGTAAGCAAACAATTGCAAACATGTTTTTTGCAGAAATATTAAATAAAAATATTTTTCATACAGATTCAGTGAGGAAATATATTTACCTAAAACCCTGTAAAATTGTTACAATATTTAAACTTTCCTGCAGATATCATTTTGTATACTCAATCTTATTCTTCACTTCATGAATCAGAGGGATATAAAATTTCAACATCGTGCAAAGATTGCATTTTTGCTGGAGAGTTCAGCAGTTCCTTGAATCGCTAATTAGAAGATAACAGATATAATTAATAATCATCGTGCCCATCGGGCACATTTCCGTGTCCACAATGAGTATCGTGCAACCACCACAAATATATATTTTGTAGTTGTTTGTGTTTTAATCTAGAATTTTCGGGCGTAGAATATTTCTCATGAAAATTATTTAACAATTGTTTAAATTTATTTTGCACATGAACAGAAATTGCATGCTCTACATAATGTATTTCAAGCAAATAGTAAAACTATAATAAATATACCAATAGCCACGATAAATACTCTTAAGTCCAAAGACTTTTGCGGTGGCTGCAAAACATTCCGCGTGAACATTTTATCATTCTCCAAAGATTCGGGCCGCGTCGCCCGGGCAGGCGAGGCCTCGCTCGCCCGGCGAAGCGCTGATTCAACTGGACAACGCTGATTCTCTTGCTGGCACACGGGAACTATCGCTGCGCGTAACGTCCTTAATGATGGTGCTCAAAGTGGTGTCCTTCGGCTCGAATGCATTCTTGGCAACTCCGGAACATATTCTGATTTACCTTTAAAGTACGTTTCGAGGAATTGCTGCGGTTTTCTCTTCAATACAGTGCCGGAGCTCTTCCTCCGAATGCGGGTTTTCTGAATACACCTGCTCTTTCAAGTACCCGCAAAGGAAAATGTCACAAGGGGTCCGATCAGACGATCTAGAAGACTAAAACCCACGACTCGATCGACACTGTTAACAGTATTTAAAAAGTTCGAACAGCAGAGTGAGCAGTTGCCGAATCCTGTCGAAAGCAACAATTGTCTTTATTGTGGTGTTAGTTGTTCGAAGAATAATGCCAATATATGATTTACGTAAACATCAATAGTAACAATGCTATTGAAAAAATTAGCAGATGAGGATTAGGAGCTCAATGCACACCACTCTTCGTGAAGCAGGTGAGGGTTTTCTGCACTCCAATAGCGGTTGTTTTGTCAGTTGTATCCACTCAGAAGAAATCACGCTTCATCAGAAAAGAGAATCAGAATATGTGGTGTAGGTGCCACCAATGCATTTGAGCCGAAGGACATTGCTTTCATCATCATCTTTGAGATAAGCACAGCGATATTTCCCGTATGTCAGCACGGGAGTTCGGTCAGCGCATCGCTGGGCGTCTGAGCTCTCGCCTCCCTGGGCGACGAGGCCCGAATCTTCGGCGAACGCTAAAATGTCCACCCGGTAGTAATAGTAAATAGTAGTTGAAGTAGTAATAAAAATAGAAATGGGTCTCTCAATACTAAAAGAGAGTCTCTCAATACAGACCTTTAATGCAGCCCCATTTATATGAGGCCTCCACAACGCCTGCTCCCACGGCTATTCTGCACTTATAGGCCCATTCAATTGCAAACACAGTCATAAGCATGACACGTAGAGGTTAACATTAACATAAGTGATAGATTGAAGTATTCTCGATGTCGAACACAATCCTAAGCAAAGTAAGAGTTTCTTTGGCTGTGAGACATTCTAGTGTATTATTCGTTGGATGTGAGAATCGATTTCGAGATGTCGACGATACCTTGACGGGGGGAGGTCTCTTGCCATGGATTACGTTAGTTCCTCTATCGACGTATTTAGATACTCAATTTTGAGTTAACGCCCTGTGATTGATTAATTTCTTATTTTTGACAAAAGCATAAGCACAGAAGCTTGAAGTCTGCAATCTTTTAAGTTAACGTCTAACGTGTTATGCTTATGCGAACGCATTGTGAATGAGTCTGCTTATGGACGTAGACCTAACTTTTAAGTTAACGCCAAGCTAATGTTTATATTCGCATTGTGAATGGGTCTTAAGAGCCAGCCATCTGCACGCGAGAGTGGCGAAAGTGCAAGTAGAGGGGAGTAGTCATCTTTTCGGGAAGGGGAGAAGTTGGAGCAGAGCCCATGCGGCGCGTAGATGGAATGTCTGGGTGTCTAATGCAATGACCAATGCTGTGAAAGTATTGACCACTTATTTAAATGAGAAAATAACTACTATATTTGTAGCTACACGGGCCATATTTCACTGTTTAAGTTCTTCTGTGCACTGTCATGTACCCACATATAACACTCGAGGTAGAACTCAAATTCATCAGGTTGCAGAATTAACAGCTCATTACAAAAAATCCACATACAATACATGTACATTATTTCACAACACTTTGCCAGATGACCTTAAACGATTAAATTCGATAGAAAAGTTGAAATCCAAAGAGAAATCGTTTCTGCTGCATAACTGTTTTTATTCAATTAGTGACTGTTCTGAGCATCACAAGGAAAGTAACATTAATTTTAACAGTGACATTTAATGTATTATTTACCATTTGCACTGTATAATTTCAAACAACATGCAACAAGTATTGTATCGCAGCTTCTGGGTCAATGACCCCCATCTCGATCAGGTTTTCCGTCCAGTTTCCCTGATCCATTGAGCAAATGCTGAGATGGCCCCTTGTTTTGCTTCTGGATATAAATATAACTTCATTATCTGTGCATGACTTCTAGAATACAATGGGAAATATAGTTACTCAAATTATCGTTTCCATGTTGTCGCGGTTGGAAGTGTTATTAACTAACGAAGGACATCATGGATAAAAGTCCAAAATGTATTGATTCTTTATCCTTCAATATAGATTTTATTACATGGGAGCGTTTTTTTATTTATTTCAAAATTCAAGAAGTATATGACTTAGTGTAGGGATCACAGAATTTTGAAAACGTGCACAGAATTCATTTCTCCCCATAGCACGTCATAGATATTTTTAACTGTTTTTTGACGTAAAATAAAAGCACAAAAAAATAACAGCACGTATTTTTATTTTTTAAAATTTATGCTCATTGAAACACAAACAATATTTTAAAGTAGTGGCGTCTTTTAAAAATGTTTTATGTAATATTAACTAACAAAAATTTATCTTTTAATAATTTATTTTTCGCCAAGAATGTTACAATCTCTATATGATAGGACAACTGAGGAAATTTAGGGCAGACTCTCACATCGAGATTGATATAAAAATGAAATATAAGCAATTCCAAGAAGGGTAAAGTTTGGCAGCACATATGGGTAACCATTTTCCCTCATGAAGCTGATACCAACGAGCAAATATCTTTTATGATTTTATGAGTAGTCATTAAATTATTATTATTATGAGTTTTGTCAAATACAAATGAAAATACTTAATTTTTTATACAATGGAAATGATTTTGAATAAATAGTGTTCGTTAATTTGAAATTAGAAAGATATGATGTACTCTTGTCTCAAATTAGTGAATTAGAGCAGAAAGTAATCAGGCCTTTTTAAAAATAAGATTTTTTAGCGTCTTATACATTTGAATATAGTTAATGAAAAAAATAATTTACTACCGTCATCAAACAAAAAAGATTAAATATTACGATTTTGTATTTAGTATCACATTAAAAGATAAGATGGTAAAAATTTCTCCTAAACCAACTGACATATGAGTAGTTACATTGTAATTCTAACATATAAATAATATTATTGAAAGTTTTTTAGCCCCCGTCCCACTACCAACACCTTTTTACAGCCAAAAAAGTGTTTTTTAATTTTAATTATTTTTGGCAGCTCAACACAGTTTCATCTGACTGAAAAAGTTGATTAATAGAAAAAAAATTATATCAGAAAAATATTTTTTGATATTTTCTCAGAACCAAATTGAAACAAAAAAAATTGAACAAAAATAAAAAAGTTTATTGTGTCTTAGAACCCTGGTCTCTCAAAAATCTCAAACTTTTCTCTTAAAACACAAATTGTTGTGAATTTTTTTCAGATTTTTCGACATCTGTGCTGCAGTTAAAAAAATAAAAACCATTTCCTGCCTTTAAATCTTGTTTGAAAATGGCTGCAACAATTCTATGCATTTATTTTAGTGTTTATTATACATTCGTATACAATGTTGTAGCTCCCAATAATATTTTGATTTTGGAATTTAGTTACAAATTATCATTTTTTTTAAATCGTTCTAATCCGTTGCATAAGTACGCTAAGGAAAGACCATAGCTTTTGGCAGTTTATAAGAAACCATCGACACAAAACCTTGTAATTGTGATACTGGTGGATAGGAAATTACACCCCATCCTACATCGAGAAGATTTCAGAAGAAAAAAATTAAAGTTAGTAGATTATGACATACAAAAAAAAAAGATTATTGCAACACACATTATAATCACGAATAACGTGGAAGCGCCTAGGCCTCCTGGACTATTTACACCAGCTTTGTGTGTCTCATGGGGACACGACGTTTTTTTAGGACAAGTGAATTCTGAAGACGACGAGTTTTGGTGGACGGGTAGATGAGAAATGGGGAAATGATGAGGGACAATTTGGGTGCAGGTCAAGAATAGATGGGTGAGAATGGTAAAACCAAGCGGTTCAGTTTGGAACTGAATTATGTTCTTTGGCAGCATTCTACAAAATACGACGTTTATGATCGACCTTTTTTACAATTTTGCATACTTAGTTCTTTTGGGCGCCCCCTTTCCATAGCATGGGTAGACAGAAAACAGAAGACAAAATCAATGTAAAATTAAACTGAAAGAAAATACCAAAATGATCTTTCAGAATAAATTAAAGGAACTATTTTATTTTCTGTATATTTCTATCTCAACGCTCATAAATAGTGGCATGGGCCTTCTCGCACAGTACCGGGTCTCATTTCGGGGGATAGGTGTTCGCAGTTGGGTGATGCAATAAATCAATTTTCAGTTTTCATATAATTATTTACGAAGGGCAGAGCAGTAGTTAATGCAAGGTTTAGTTTAATTTCGTGTAATATTTATATCGAGCAAATAGTGTTTTATAAAAAATACATACTATTTTTCACTTCTTTTTAATTTTTCGGGACCATATTAGTATAACTGAAATGTAACCTTATATTGATTGATTGATTGATTCATGTTTCCGGGCGCGTCAACTGCTATGGTCATTAGTCCCGTTAGTGTAGTGCATGTTTTTTCTCGGGAGATGGCGGTGATCTTCCCCCGCTGGATGGCGAGATCCGGCGCCGACCTACCGTCGGCTAGTGGGGCTTCCCCCTAACCTGGACTCTCCCACCAGCGGGGCACCGCCCCAGCCGGGACAAGCTCTAAGCTCCCGACCGGTCCCCCGAAATATGTGGTAGTGTAGTGCATGTTAGTGTAAGTGTGTGTGTAAGGGGAGAGGATAGGACAAGGAAGAGGAAGGACAGATCGCGCGCGGTCCGTGGCCCGTTTGTAGGGTACTGCTCCGGCATTCGCCTGGGGTTGATCGGGAGAAACCACGGAAAACTACCGACCAGAGCAGCCGGCCGCTAGAATTCTCCTCCAGACAGCAGCTGAATTCGACCTAGCTGAAAAGCTAGTGTCGAAAACTGCCGCCGTCAGGACTCGAACTCAGGATCTCCCGGTTCGAGGCGCTGCAGTGACATCAGTTGATGCACTGAGCTACCGCTACCGGTATATATATATATATATATATATATATATATATATATATATATATATATATATACAAATATATACATATATATATATATATATATATATATATATATATATATATATATATATAAGCAATCATATATAACCTTATAAGTATCATAGACTAGTCGAAAGTGGTTCAATGCAAAACTTCCTTGAAACTTTTCGATCCATTTTTGTAAAAATGTTGTTTGGGCGTATTCATTTTCGCAAGTTTTGAATTTTCGAGAAACTTCAAAAAATATTTGAATCACTTATACCCACAAATGCAATTATGTATTTAAAAAATCTTAATTATTGTCGACACGAGAGATACATTTAAGGAATAAAATTGTCTGATTTAAAAAAATCAAAATACTAAATTAAAAGGTATTTATGTGCATTTAGCACATTTTTGCTAACCGAATTTAGCACTATCCTTACAAAGAGTTTAAAGAAACAAATTGGAGCCGTTTTTAATTAAATCAAGTTCTTTTTATATTGCTCATGTTTCACTAAAAATTGCAAGAAAACCACAAAGGTTTTCCAAAAATGTTCCTGACATGAATTAAATATCTATTTATCGAGAACAAATTTCATCAGAAAAAATTCCATATCTTCATTAATGTAGTAGTAAGAGGGGATCAAAAAAATTTTCAACTTTTCCAATTTTCCAAAATTCTGGGGTAACAGTTAAAATCGGAGAGATGTCATCTTCAGCAGTTTATTTCACAATACTCTTACAAGAAATTTTAGGAAAACATTTGGAGCGATTTTTGAAGAATTTTAAAATGCCCCAGGGGCTTCATGGAAAGTATTCCCAACGTTTTAAAAAATCTTTTCAAAATCGCAGGGCTTTAATTCGAACAAGATCTATCGGGGAATATTTACTTTAAAAAAATGCTACGAATACATTAGGCTCCAGTGTTGTTCACAGATGAACGAACAGCCATGCAGCCTGATGGACGGATGGACAATTTGAAGAAAGCACTTTTTCCGATATCAGGTAACCCTAAAACTTGTATTTTCTATAGAATCACGAAACCGATTTTCAGCAAAAATATATAGCTTTCTCTATACTACGTATTCCATATATACGTACGTATACGAGAAAGTAAAATGTGAATGGAATGCCCTTTCTTAGAAATTTTCTGGATTCGCCAACAAAAGTCATAAACACATTCGTTTAACAATGAAAATTTTAATAATTCATCATTTGTCATAATGTCATTTTGAAACATGATTTATCCACTTTCTCTTACTAGGGCCCGGTAATAATAGCTTTTCTGTCGAAAACTGTTCATTTTCTTGCGCCCGATTACAATACTTCGTCTACTTACACAGTAAGGAGAGAAAGTGAAGCGACTTAAAAGAGACATCAATTAGGGGAAATTTAAACATCTATCGTACAGGCAACATCAGGAAGAACCCATAACCGTGACAGTGTAAACATTCAATACCACGGGTATGATAAGTAAAATTCTTCCGAACTTGTTGCAAACATCCTACTAACTCCATCGCACTCATTTAATCTCTATCAGACCCTGCATGCATGCGAACGTTTGGGCAGGTTCATCCAGTCTCTGGCGTCACTTCTCAAGCCAAAACGAGTGAAGCATTATTAATAATTGTCAGGTGACGACACGTGTTCTTAAATGTCTACAAGAAATTCGAGAAGGGTAAATAGAAATCTTTGTTACCTATCGAGGCGGAAAAGAATTCCAGACTAAAGCATTCAAAATTGGGCCTGCTGCAAAGTACATGTTTTCATAATCGATTAGTGTTTCCAGAGGCGTCAACTACTATGGACAATCTTCCCGTGGATGTCGTGGATGTTATATCCCGGAAGATAGAGGTGTACTCTCGGTTGGGACGCGAGATCAGATGCCGAACTACATGTCGGCTTGTAGGATTTTCTTTTCCGGGTATCTCCTCCTGCCGAGCGCTGCCCCTGCCAAGACAAGCTCTAAGCTCTC
>BLKR01003243.1:92701-154651 GCA_011170035.1 Teleogryllus occipitalis | reverse complement strand
GGGGGGGGGTCGACGGCGGGGTGAGGGATAAGCGAGAGCGGGGAGGGGATCGAATACTTGTGCCCAGATGTCCAGCGAGCAAGGCGCGTGAGGAGAGGGCGGGGCGTGCATGCGGGGAAAGCTTGTGGGGCGAGGCGCTACAGAGGGTGGGGTGCTTGAGCGAGGCATTCTCGCGGGGGCCTGGGGCGCGTGGGTAGCGGATGGCCTGGGGGGGCGGGGCGCGAGGTGCGCCGCGGGGCGCCGCGGGTGCGCGTGGCAGCGACGGCGGAAGTGCGCCACCGACCTCCCCCTCCCCCCGCGTCTTCACCCCCCGGGATGCCCACTGCCTCGGAGAGCCCCCACCCCCACCCCAAGGGCGCGCGAGCGGAGCGTCTGGAGCCCCTGGCGTTTCGGGGACATGATTTCGCACTCGTTTCCAAGCGCCAAGGGCTCTGTTTGCGAAAAACAATGAAATGAAATTATTGTAGTGGGATTTAATTTCTGAATATTCCGTTCCATAATATACATTAAAATAATTCCGTATACGACTGATAATATCTCGTAACGTCCACATTTTTTTTTTCCCTTTAACTGTTTTTCCGCGAACGTTTTTCTTCCTTTATAAACATGACGTTTGAGCACTTGCACTATTACTATGAAGTTCAATAATTTACACATGGCAGTAGACCGATAGAATACTGTTCCCGGTCGTTGCACTGACTCGTCTAATAGTCGTTTTTTTTCACTTCTAATGGTAGCACGGCTTTAAGTTGTAGAAATAGTTTCATTACTTTTTATCCAACCTGTGGATAATATTATCATTAATTTCAAAATTATTTAACAATACAGGAAAACCGTTCGGGACTGTATCAAAATTGAAACCCAATTTGTAATCAGAACTTTTCCAATTATTACTTTCACGGGAAAACGTAGTTAAAAAGGCCTTGTTATATTGTTTTAAATTGATTGAGGGATCTTTTATCTTAACATTCACTTATCAAATAATTACTTCGCAACGATGTTTCCTTGTCTGCATTCTTACACGGCAGTAGTCTTCCGGAGTCAGTGTCATTTATCAAGATGTTGAAATTTAGATTCCAAATTAATTAAATGCTTAATGCTTAAATTAAAAAATGCCTCTTAAAAAACTTAGTTTATTGTTTGCAGTGATAGTTTATTGTTCGAAAAATGTATTTTTCCACTGACTAACGTGCACAAATACGAAGCACATTCATGTTTTTAGTGTTTAAAATTTTACACTTCGAGGTAATTCACAGAGAATGAAATAGCTACAAAATTAATTCAAAAATATTGTCTCTCATGAATAACCAATAGACTCAGACATCTTCGCAACCATCATATCTTCATTAATATTGACGTTTTTTCCAATTTCATGTAATGAAAAATATATCTGAAATGTCTGTTACCTGCATTAATATTATTTTCACTCCATTGCATTACGTTAAAAATAACAACATGCTGCATTCTCCTATCAAGTCGACCAAGACGGTCGACTTGGTAGTCGACCAAGGTAGTGAAAACGCCAGAGGTCACGAAAAAAACCTTCGCCCAAAACGCGTCGCAGGTGCAAAGAAATTTAAGAAGCGCTGGTTCGCGTCGGTGTGTGCTGCTGCGGCGGCCGTGGGGGCGGCGACGAGCCGGGGCGTGGGGCGTGGGGCGTGGGGCGTGGAGGGGCGGGGCTTGGCCCTATTAAGTCACCTCGGCGCCTCCCGCGCGCTCGCCGCCGACAAAGCTGGCCGGCGCGGCGGCGCGGCGCGGGCGGCGCGGTGATTTATAAGGGCCCGCGACGGCGGCGATGCGCTCACCCGCCCCGCTGCTCCACGCCCCACGCTCCACGCCCCACGCCCGCCCGCCCGCCCGCGTATAAATAACAGGGGCGCGGGAACCGCCGCGGGGGAGGGCCGAAGCGCGTGGTGGCTGGGCGGCGACTCGCGGTGGCGATGATGGTGTGATGGTGGCAGTGGTGGGCTGGAGGAGGTGTGGTTGAGATTGCGTTGGTGAGTGAGCAGTGGTGCTAGCGGTTATTGGGAGCCCTGGTAGTAGCGGGTGACAGAGGCAGGCGGGGATGAGGCGGTGACTGGGAGGGAAGCAATGTTGAACCGCGGCGAAATGTATATGACTGTGTGTGTATGTGTGTGTGTGTGTTGGGGACAGTATTGGTAGTATTTATGTGGGTGAGGTTAGCAGAGAGTGTCGAGTAATGAGAAGCTGGAGTCGAGGAGTGGGCAGCGGGCGGCAGGGGGGGCGGCGGGGCGGCGGGGCGGCGGGGCGGCGGGGCGGCGGGGCGGCGGGCGGTGGGCGGCGGGCGAGGCGAGGCGTTACTTACTGTTAATTTATTGCAATAGCAGCTGTTATACTGGGTCTCGTGTCTCGTTTCGTTCAACATTCCCTATTACCCGTTGATCCACTTAACCTTTAGTTTCAAAGTAGAACTTTCACATGCATTGTCCTCTTGAAATACGAATGTGAAATTCCTTTATAAAACTTGAAAGTGAAATCTTCGTAATCTGGCAGTACAATAATAATGACTTTATCTACGTCGTTACGGCGTTAATTTGCCTCTTAACCATGTATTGTAATTATTTAATTTTCCAGAGAAAAGAGATTGTCTTTCTTTGAGAGTAACGCGCTAAGTGATGGAAAACTACATACACTACAAAAACTCTGCAAAACTATTTAACCTGTCTTTAAATTCCCTTCTCTATTGGGATACTGTATCTGTTTTGGCATCTTCAAGAATTGATCACATTTCATCCCACGATTTTAAAATTAATGTTAAAAAAGAAATTCGAAATTTAATTTGTTATTTTTAACCGTTATCGTCATCATTACCAACAACTCTAATGAGTAGTAAAAGCCGTGGGCTTCAAGAACCAATGGTTTGAAGAAAAATAGGAAAGGTCTGTGCTTCAAATGCAAACGGTTACTCTTAACAGCGGTTCTGAGAGAAGAGGTAGTAGCAGCTGGGAAACAGGGGGACACAATTAATCCATACCTAATTTTATTTTCTTTCTAAGTAATGTTCAAATCAAGCAAAAGCTTGCTTAGTCAGCCTGGCTCTTAGGATTTATTCAGACGATGCTGCGTAAGATATTCGTTCTTCGTTTCACTAGTCAAGTTTCCCCCTCCCCCTTCCCCCACCTGAGAATTGCCAATTCATACCCTTGTTTCAGGAAGAGGAGTCTGTACAAGACAATCAAGTTTCCCATCCACCTTTAGACTGTGTAGACGAAGAAAGAGAAAAAAAAAGAAGTGAATGAGAAGTGCTGTTTGTTGATTTGGTCTTTAACGTAATGACGACCATTATCAGCCGCAGCCATCGTGCAGGAGCGATGAGCGCCAACGGTATGAGTGAAATTAGTGAGTGCCTTCGCGCCTCGGGGGGCGTGGCGCCGCTGCGGGGCGAGAAAATCCTGCGGGAGCAGCGGGCGGCGAGCGGCGTTGTTCGCTGCCGCCTGCTTTCACGCGCGGCTGTCGACGGCCCTTCCGCTGGCGGAGGGGGCAGGGGGAGGGGAGGGGGCGCGGGTGCGTGGACCTCGCGACACGTGTCGGCCACACGGATTTACTGCCCGGTCGACCCTCCGCCGCCGAGACTCGCAGCCGCCGCCGCTGCCTTCGTCACCGCCACCGCCGCCGCAGCCGAATCCGCCACCACAGCTACCCTCTGCGCCAAACCCTCGCCACGACTTCACCTCCAGCTCCAACTCCGCCTCCACCACTGCGGTCCCCACCAGCCCCACCGCCTCCGCCACCGCCACCGCCACTGCCACCGCCATCGCCTCCACCTCCGTCTCCGTCTCTACCCACCGCCACCCACCGCCACTGCCACTGCCACTGCCACCGCCTCCGCCACCGCCACTGCCTTCGCCACCGCCACCGCCACCACCTCTGCCTCCACCTTCGCCACCGCCACCGCCACTGCTTTCGCCACCGCCGCCGCCTCCGTCAAAGCCTCCACCTCCGCCTCCACCACCGCCACCGCCAAATCCACGCCTCCCGTCAACTCTATGCCAACGCCTCCGCCCTCACCAACGCCTCCGCCACCGCCCCCCCACCAACGCCTTCTCCACCACCTCCACCAACGCCTCCGCCACCACCTCCGCCACCGCCTCCGCCAATTCTATGCCTCCGCTAACGCCACACCTCCGCCAACTCCACGCCATCGCCATCGCCTCCACCATTGCCACCTCCATCACCATAACGGCCGCCTCCTCCACCGCCTCGCTGTCATCGCGGCCACCGCCGCCGCCTCCGGTCGTTAGCGCCGAGTGGCCCCGCTTCGCGCCGCGCGCCGCCCCCGCGGGCGGCGGAAATGGCGACGGCGGCGGCGCGCGCGCTCACAGAGGCCTCGGAAGCGGCGGAAGAAGGGGCGCGAGTGGGCGGGCGGAGACGCGGGGACCGACAGCAGCCGGCCATCGGGGAGGGGGAGCGGAGGCGCCGCGGGGCGGAAACGGGTGGGCGCCCTTCGAGCGTCACTCCAGCGCCGGAAGGACGGTTCAGAGGGGCGGGCGGGGCGGGGAAAGGATCAGGGCGAGGCGGGGTTTGAGCTTGGAGAGCGGGGCGAGCCCAATCGTGGAGTGACGAGGCGTGGCGGGGACGGAAGTGATGAGACTTGAGGGACGGGAAGAAGCAGGCCAGGGAACGGAGCGGAGCGGGGCGGGGATGGGGGAGAGGGGTAGTGAATGGGGCGAAAAAGATGGAAAGCAACGGTGAAGGAAGAGAAGTGGGGACGGAGTGGATCAGAAAACGGTGAGGCGGCAAATGCACGTTCAGGAGAGGCGGGCGGGAACGGGGCATGGGGCAGGCGAGATGGGGAGAGTAGAGAGTATAGGCGGGGCGGGGGCGGGGAGAGGTGTGTCGGGGACGGACGTGATGTCGAGATGTGAGGAACGAGGAGCGCGACGGGGAAAGACGGGGCAGAAGAGACGCAAAGGAGCGGGGAGGGAAGAGGAGTGGTGACGGGGTTGAACAGAAAAAGATGTGAGGCGGCAAAAAGCGCGTTCAGGAGACGCGGGGCGGGAGCGAGGGAGGGGCAGCCGAGGCGGGGAGATTGGTGTCGACGAGAGGCGGAGAAGAGGCGGGGAGAATTAGGACGAGGGAGGCGGGGTGAAGAAAGGCCGGCGGAGGAGGGGGAGTGGCCGCAGGGATTGGGGAAGAGACTGTGACTCCAAGCCAGGGGTGTCCAATTTGCCGGGCCACAAACGTTTAATATGGTTGCGGGCCGTATTTTCATTACTCGGGTGAATCACGCCTCACTTCCCCGTATTGTTGATCGCGGCACTTACACTTGGGTTTTCGTAACGTGGCCGATGACATTAGGTCATTTTTACATCTTCCGTCTTATAAAATGAAACTTTTTAATTAATTCACGAGTCCTTTTTAACAGGGCTCATGGCCTCAAACATGTGCTTATCACTGCTATGAAGATTCATTTTTGAAAGCAGGTAGTGTAAAAATTACCAAATATCATCGACCAAGTCATAAACGAAGCATAGCCCGGTTGCTCTGAAACGGGGTCAGGGGCAAATCTAGACGATCATTTGTGTGTGGGAGGGGAGATCGTAGATTTTTGTTAAATAATAAACATATTTGGTATCATTGTGTAAATTATTTACGTACTGTAGATATGATTCAATATAATATTATTATTTAAATAATTATATAATTCGAACAAATATTTAAATAAATTTTGCCAAATAAAGAAATGTAAATGAAAACTCTAAGGCTTTGGGGGGGGGACATGGCCCCCATGCTCCCTTCCCCGTGGATCCGCCAGTAAACGGGGGGGATGGAACCATGCGTAATAGGCCGTAGTGAAACAGCCATGCTGAAACGCAGTGAAATATTGGGATGATTTCTGAATTTACGAGAAAAATCCTTAATTGAACCTATTTTGGAATTAAAGGGGATGTTGACACAGGCAGGGCGCGTGGGCTAGGCGCACAATATTCTTCCCCGACATGGATTTAAAAAAACTATCACTAATTAAATTTGTTCAAAGAATTGGTCGCTCTGGAATTCGAACCCGGGTCTTCTGGTTTACGCCCAGTTGCTCTGACCACTAAGCTACGGAGACAACCAATTCTTTGAACATTTTCCACAAGATAATTACCGCTCCTTGTATGTACTGCGGAACATATTCTCCGATCGTAATCGCATCTAACCAGGTGACGGGAAAGGTGGTTTAATTTTAAAAATGTCACTTTTGTGTTGTGGCATTTATTGTGACATTTATTGTGCGGGCCACAATAAATGCCACTGCGGGCCGCAAGTTGGACGTCCCTGCTCCAAACGCAGGCTGCAGGGAGAGCTGGACTTGGCCGGTGATTGCGGCACGTGTGGCGGCCGTCCAGGCACAATAGCGCCGGTGAGGGAGGACAAGAGGTTTCGGGGACCGTTTCCACGGGACGAAGAGGTGTGTGCGGAATGAAGGGCGCTTTCAATGACGCTCGGGCACGACGCGAGAAGAAGTGAGAAATGGCGCGCTTAGATTACGGATAGCGCGAGGAAAAGGAGACGGTAGACGTGTCCGCTATTGAAGGAACATGATAACGGCCGCTGCACGTTGTTCATTCATTTGAAGGTTACAAGCTGTGAAGAGGTGGGAATGTCGTAGAGGTGACCGTACACTCGATGGAAAAGGCAGATGAGGGAAATGGAAACAAAAGAAATGGGGAATTCTACAACCGCTGTAGATGGCTGTGGACTGCAGGGCTGGTGAAATAGTGAAAGAACTATTTCCCTATTTGAAAGTGAATATAAGTGAAAAGTGGATATAAGTAAAAGTGAATATAGTGAAAGAACTATTTCACAGAAGGATCTCGGTAAAAGGTATTGAGGCGCACAAAAAAAACGATATGATGGAGAAGGGAACGATCAATTACTTAAAGATCGATGTGCGGAATCGAGAGATTGAACTGATTTGGAGAGCATGTTTTGCATTTGAATAAAGAGATAGAAGTGCACTTCCGCTGCTTTATATGTCATAAACGTCATAACGCAAAATTCAGTGTGCTTAAGAAAATATATGTGCTAACGTTGAAACAATTCAATAACGTACTTTTTAACATGTAATCAACATGTTAAATATTTCGTTTAGTATTCACAGCCACGAAATAAATATATTAAATATATTTGTTTATAGTTATCAGTGTTTTTTAAATATTTTACTACAGGGTCATGTCAATCTCAATAATTTTTTGGTTTAATAAATTATTATTGCCTTGCCATTTTCATAATATTAAGTCAAAGTTCTTGTGACGTAATTTGTGACGTAAAGGTTCAGTTCATAATATTAAGTCAAAGTTCTTGTGACGTATCTTGTGACGTAAAGGTTCAGCTAATTTATCATCATATGTTAAGCGAACGATTATACGATTCTACTTGTTATTAAGATGAAGAAAATATACATAATCAAATTAGCCACGCCTTTCATACCAGATTCAATACTGCAAACAACTGCAACAACAAGAAAACCCCCTTCTGTTATTCTGAGCTACAGCGAGAACCACTTACGCCGAGCTTAAGTTCTTAATCCGACTGGAATGTGAGGATTTCACTTAGAGAAGTTTACGCCAAAGAAAACATTTTACTCTCGGAACGTAACGCCCGTGTCGTAAACCAGACTCACCTAAAAATAAATGAAGCAAAACTGGCGAGGGAGTTAACATTTCCGATCGCCAAAAGGAAATCGTAGCTTGGAAGTGCGCCCTCGCTTAAGTGGATTCCAGTGATACCCCCGGACTGCACTTAGAGCTGTGACGATCTGAGCGCGCATGTGGTATCCATTCTGAATGTCTTTATGGTTATCTGCTGCAGATGGCGTGATGGGTAGCGTTCTACGAGCCGCCCTAACCCGTCAACCCCAATAATCTTTAGCAAACACCGCACCCCGAAATAGATTCCTAAAAATGTTCGTATCTTGTCATGTTTGCTGGTAGAAAGAAATAATATGTTTGCGCTAAAACCCAGAGTCCAAGAACATTTTTTTTTTCTTGATAACACAAAATTTCGATTTTATTCAAAGTAAAATGTATGTTGTGTGCATGATACTATTTTGATTGCGTTATTTCACAGGAACCGTAAGAAAACCTTGAAAAAATACATGAAGAAGTAAGGACGTTATGAGCAACGTACAGGGAGCGGTAGCTTAGTGCATGAACTGTCACTGCAGCGCCTCTGACCGGGAGGTCCTAGGTTCCAATCCCGACGGCGGCAGGATTTCCGACTCTAGGTTTTCAGCTAGGCCGAATTCCGTCACTGTGTGGAGGAGAATTCTAGCGGCCGGCTACTCTGATCGGTAGTTTTCCGTGATTTCTCCGATCAACCTCAGGCCAATGCCAGAGCAGTACCCTGCCAAACGGGCCACGGACCCCACGCGATCTGTCCTTCCTCTTCCTTGCCCTATCCTCTCCCTTTACACACACTCTTACACTAACATGCACTACACTACCACATATTCCGGAAAGACCGGTCGGGAGCTTAGAGCTTGACCCGGCTGGGGCGGTGCCCCGCTGGTGGGAGAGTCCTGGTTAGAGGGAAACCCCACTAGCCGACGGTAGGTCGGCGCCGGATCTCGCCATCCAGCGAGGGAAGATCACCGCCATCTCCCCAGGAAAAAAAACATGCACTACACTTACCCGATTAGTGACCACAGTCGTTGCCGCGCCCGAAAACACGAAAAAATCAATCAATCAACGAGCTATTTGGGAGCGAGTTTTCAAATTTGTACGAGTGCAATAAAGCAACATTATAAACGAGTTACATACGCTAATTTTTGTATAACAGCATTATAATTTAAGAGAATCAAACTTAATTTTGCAAAACAACTTTCTTGTGACGTCTCGAGTATTCAACATCTGTTCGTAAATACGGAGGTCGGTCATTCCGTTTAACTCTACCTCTCCCCGATTCTCTAGTTGCGATTGGCTGAATGTGTGATGACGCAATAATTCGTGTCGTAAAATCTAATACGGCATCATTTGTGCCGTAAAATGACCGATTTTGAACGATTTCTTGCAGCAGAAACGATTGTTTATAATGCTGGAATGCAAAAAACGTGTTTATGTTATCCTCTATTAGTGCCTGCGGAAGTAAAGAGTGGAAACTATCAGAACAATGATTCGGAATTAATACAATAGAAAAGTGAAGACCATTGTAGAACGCGAATGATCTCGAAATGAATGTGAGAGAGAAATTCTATTCGCTTACAACAATAATGTAATATATCGCGTGGAATAACATTTTACTTGAATTATAGTATAAACTGGCTAAATATATAAATTATACGTAATAAAGTTAATTTAATAATTTATTATAATTTACGTGTAAATTTAATATGTGCGAAGTGTAATATTTGTACACTTCCAAAAATTCACTTGATTCCCTCGTTGTATTTGAACGATAGAAATATTAAGCAGCATTTTTCTCTCAAGCGGCAGGTGAGCCACGTTGATTCGAGTTCCCCAAAGGCGCACCAGCAGGCGTTGAACGATATACATTATGTGAGAGGATCCACAGAACGAGGGTAACCGCCTCCCCGGCTCGCTCACTCAGCTTTGTATCAGCGCACGCGCCAACTGATAGTTGGAAGCGAAGACAAGAACAGTGGGGTAAAAGAAGAGGCCAGCTTAACAAAAGAATACATTTTATACTTTATATTTTAATTTAACAATTTTTAAGTTACGTACATCTTCAAAAAAACGTTTTCTGTGGTAATTTTGTTTACGTTTAACTAATATGACAGTTCTTGTTAAAGTAGATGATGTTGGCATTTGTAATTTGATTTTTTTATATTTATATAGTAGATTTATACAGATTTTTAATAATTCGTATTTACAATTATACAACTGAACAAACAAGTGTTAATTTAAAATATGCTGCAAAAAATTAACTTATTGTGAATTCTTCAGAATAAATGAAATAATTAACCATATATAATGAACTCTTCTTATATTAACAATTCTTTTTAGGCTAGATCGGGTGAAAATTTGTTTTACCTTAGTAATTTTATCTCAAATTACAACATCAGTTTTGTCGAGAATTATGTTAATCAATCTCATACTTTCCAAGCATGTCAATACAGCAAACAGTTACCACAAAATAGATCTTTAAACATTGTAGGATTTTCCTCAGCGAGTTCGGTGCGTCATGCGGTTTAATTTTCTTTTTCTGAAGAGAGATAGGAGAAAAAGACCAATATTTTAGCACAAGGATATTTTTGGTTTAGTTCCAGGACTTTTGTGCCGTTGAATACAATAAATTCTATTTTACATTACCATAACATACTTCGTGGAAATTTGAAACAGCACCTCTAATTCCTCTTGCCCAGCTAGCAGACTGGAATATCCCACTGTGCGCCGTGAACCCGATTCCCAGCCCGGGCTTCGAAGCTGTATCTCTTTGAACGGATAACGCTGCCACTCTGTATTATTGCACTCCCGCTGATAGAAACGTGCGGCAGAGAAAAGGTATCGGGTTTGGAAGCTCACGATGCTCGCGCGGGGAGGGGTAGAACGTGAGGGGAGGGGGCGGGCGTGGAGGTGGAAAGGGGGAAGGGAGCTCCGGGGAACGGAAAATGCGGGACGGGGAGAAAGGGCAATGTATTGAGTGGGACGAGGAACAAGGACAGCGCCGAGTTGTGACAGCGAGACGGGGAGGTCTGGATGGGGAGTGAGGAGGGGCAGGAAAGGCGAGACGCGAAGGAGGTGGGGAAGGGACAAAGAGTAAGGAGAATTGGTTAGGGAGTTGAAAAGACAAGGAGGGGTCGGGTCAGGAAGTGAGGAGGGCAGGACTTGGTGCGAAGAGGAGAGGATAGAGAGCGAGAAGGACAGAACAGAGAGATAGGACGGCGCAATAAAGATCGGGACGGACAGCGGGATCGATGTGACGGGGAGCGAGGATGACTGGTCAAGAGATGGGACAGCGAAATAGAGAGCGGGACGAAGTAGAGAGCGGGATGGATGTAACGCGGAGCGAGGATGACTGGTCAGAGACATGTGACAGCGAAGACATGTGATAGAGATCGGGACGGAGAGCGGGATGAACGGTGACACGGAGCGAGGATGACTGGTCAGAGAGATGGTGCAGCGAAGCAGAAATCAGGCCGGCAAGCAGGTTGGGTGCGACGGTGAGTGAGGATAGGACGGGGAGCGAACAGAAGAAGGCAGTAGTCAAAAGGCAGTCTGTCCGGGAGGCGGGAACGGTGGAGCAGAGCATGAGGACGGGATGGGGAACGATCAGGTTGGGACGGGAAACTCGGACAGGACGGAGAACAATAAAGATAGGACCGAGTTGTGGCGTTTAGAAAGGGCCAGGGAGAGGGGAGAGACGGTGAGGAAAGCGGCAGCGGCGAATGACGGGAAGGGTATGGACACAGGCGTGGCGAGCGGAGCGGAGCGATTGCAGATCGGGGCGGGGAAGAGTGAGAGGGTATAAAACAGAATATCGGGGGCGGGGCTGTGGTAGTGGCGAACGATCGACATGCCACCTCCGCAACGTTTTTTATCTCGTCTATGCTACGCGGTTCGCCGGAGTTCCCTTCTCGTACGCTGTGGCAGGGAGCGAGGATGACTGGTCAGAGACATGGGACGGCGAAATAGAGAGCGGGACGAAATAGAGAGCGGAATGGATGTGACGAGAGCGAGGATGTCTGGTCAGGGAGATAGGACAGCGAAATAGAGAGCGGGATGGATGTGACGCGGAGCGAGGATAACTGGTCAGAGACATGGGACCGCGAAATAGAGAGCGAGACGAAATAGAGAGCGGGATGAATGTGACGGGGAGCGAGAATGACTGGTCAGAGAGATGGTGCAGCGAAGTGGCAGCGGCGAATGATGGGAAGGGTATGGACACAGGCATGGCGAGCGGAGCGGAGCGAGGGCAGATCGGGGCGGGGAAGAGCGAGAGGGTATGAAACAGAATATCGGGGGCGGGGCTGTGGTAGTGGCGAACGATCGACATGCCACCTCCGCAACGTTTTTTATCTCGTCTATGCTACGCGGTTCGCCGGAGTTCCCTTCTCGTACGCTGTGCCGTATCGCCGAGTGTTAGTGATGGTAAAAAGGGGGCTTGGGAGGTGGAGGGGGGTGCTTTAATTTTGCTATCCGCTCGCACCGCGGGTCTGGAGCCGATCGGCGGGACCTGCGGATAAAAATTCAGTCAGAAGCAGCGGCGGCAGATGGGATTGAAGCCCGTCCTGCTTCGTTTATTCGGTTCGTTTTTATCCCAGCCCGCGCATCGCGGAACCGTATCTGCGTGGGGATGCTGATTGAAAGGAAGGCTGGGTCGGGAATGGATAATTAAGGTAAGGACGCTCAGTCATCGTAAAGAAATCCTTTTGCGGATGGCCTGATAGTGTAAGTGAACAACGTAAGGCAATAGAACTCAGATAAACGTGTGAGAATTAAAGATATTTCGTAATAAAGGGTATATAAAATGTAAGTTCAAAACGCGAGAAATTTTTTTATTGCTCCATATTGTTTGTTTATTCTAATATGCTTTCTGTAAAATGTATTGGGTTGTTGACGACTAATTGATTGGTATTCAGACTTTCAGCCGTTGATTTACAGCTTTACGACACTCTTGAGAAATTACGAACATAAGAATGATGATGCGGATGATATCAAATGGTACGTGAAGGTTTGCTTTTGCCTTCCACACAATAATACTAATTTGAAAACATTCGTGTCTTCACGGCAGAATTCAACCCCCTCGCTCAGTGTTTCGCAACTTTTTGCACTGCGTAATTGAGAGTTGCCTAATAGAAGTTAAAATTATAATGTATTCTTACTTTTTTACTACGTTTCTTTCATACGGAAGATTTTTACTACAACTGTCTTATATCTGTTTTCGAATGTCGAGATCGTGACTCGCCAAAACTGTGCCACTTTATTGTACCAGCCATAATGAACATAACACGAAAAGCAATTTACTGGTCCTTATTACATTCGTTCATGATCTATTGTTGAGAGGCAATGTGAGTGTGGCACCTACCATTTTATCAGTGCCTCCGGGAAGTTTCTGAATTACCCGGCTCTTCATGTAACAGGTGGTGATCACAGCATTAAAAATGTTTTGTTCGGAATCGAGCAGTGGAATAGAATCTGAAAGACGATCCCTCCCAGGCGTTTAAGTGACGAGAAATAAAATTTAAAAAAAGGCTGACAATAAATCCTTTATGACGGTCGACAAAAGTGGCCCAAGGTGTGAAAGAAACAAAGCGAGAAACCGGAAAGAAGACGGACCAAAAAAAACGTGACAGAGAAAAGCCAGCATCAATGTAATACACCCTTTCCGAGAACGAATCAGGCTACCGGGAGTATCCGATGGAGTCTAGCAAAAAAAAGGAACGAGGAGGGGGAAAAAGAGAATGAAACAGAGCGAGGTGAGATTGAACAGGGGATTTGGAAGTGCGTCGAAAGAAAGAGGAATGGACGCGATCTCCGGCGAAGGACTACAAATGGAAAGGCGGCCCGGGGTCACCGTCGACGCCTTTCTCAGAGGGAGCTGCTCCACACGGAACACCCGCCCTGACGCGCACGGCTCCTTCATTCCACAGACTCCATCTGCAGCGAGCTCTCTCACGAAAATCACGCCAATACCCTCTGACATAAACATTGAAACAGTGGGAAATTTAGTAAAACAAATATTGGTGTTCCAAAATATTCAGATGGTCGGAAATCCATTTTGGAGAAGTAGAAAAAGAAATTATCTTCGACAAAATGGTAGCATATTTACAAATAATATTCCCATTTCAACATTACATTTGGACGTACACGTTTCGAGGATTTTTTCTCGTCAATAATGTTCACATATTTCTCGTCCAATATTGTCGAAGCTGTACGTTATTTTACTGGTGACCAGATGTCAGTAAATCATTCAAATCGATGCTTCTACTACTTCATTCGTTAGACTCCACCTACAGACGACGAAATTCACAGCAATAGCGACTGACATAAACATTGAAACAGTGGGAAATTTAGTAAAATAATATCGGTGTTCGGAAATATTGAGATGTTCGGAAATCCATATTGGAGAAGTAGAAAAAGAAATTATCTTCCAGAAAATGGTTGCATATGTACAAATACTATTCCCATTTGAACATCACATTTGCACAAGCACATTTCGGGGATTTTTCTTATTAACAATTTTCATCTGTTTCTCCTCCAATATCAATTTTACTGGTGACCAGATGTCAGTTAATCATTCAAATCGATGCTTCGGCTTCTTCATTCGACAGACTGCATCTACAGACGACGTAATTGACGCTAATAACGTCTGGCAGAAACACTGAAACTGTGCGAAATTTATTAAAACTAATATCGGTGTTTGTCGCGGAAATATTAAGGAATTCCATATTGGAGGAGTAGTAAAAGAAGTTATCTTCGACAAAATAGTAGCATAATTACAAATACTATTCCCATTTGAATATTTCATTTGGACATACGTATTTCGAGAACTTTTTCTCATCAACTATTTCTCCTCCAATATTGTCGAAATTGTACGTTGTTTTATATGTGACCAGATGACAATAAATAATTAAAATCGATGCTTCGGCTTCTTCATTCGGCAGACTCCATCTGCAGCGAGCTCTTTCACGAAAATCACGGCAATACCCTCTGACATAAACATTGAAACAGTGGGAAATTTAGTAAAACTAATATCGGCGTTTGTTCCGGAAATATTGAGGAAATCCACATTGAAGAAGTAGAAAAAGAAATTATCTTGGACAAAATGGAAGCATATTTACAAATACCATTCCTATTTCAACATCACATTTGGACGTACACGTTTCGAGGATTTTTTTCTCGTCAATAATGTTCATCTGTTTCTCCTCCAATATTGTCGAAGTTGTACGTTATTTTACTGGTGACCAGATGTCAGTAAATCATTCAAATCGATACTTCGGCTTCTTCATTCGATAGACTCCATCTACAGACGACGAAATTCGCGGCAATACCGTCTGATATAAACATTGAAACAGTGCGAAATTTAGTAAAACTAATATCGGTGTTTGTCCCGGAAATATTGAGGAAATCCATAGTGGAAAAGTTGAAAAAGAAATCATCTTCGAGAAAATGGTTGCATATGTACAAATTCTATTCCCGTTTAAACATCACATTTGCACAAACACGTTTCGAGAATTTTTCTCATCAACAATGTTCATATATTTCTCCTCCAATATTGTGGAAATTGTACGTTATTTTTCATGTGACCAGATGACAATAAATAATTAAAATCGATGCTTCGGCATCTTCGTTCGATAGACTCCATTTGCAGCGCCCACTTCAACGATATTCACGGTAATTGCGTTTGACGTAACCATTGAAACAGTGGGAAATATAGTAAAACTAATGTCAGTGTTCGGAAATATTGAGGAAATCCATATTGGAGAAGTAGAAAAATGAATTATCTTCGACAAAATGGTAGCATATTTACAAATACTATTCCCATTTGAACATCACGTTTCGAGGATTTTTCTCATCAGCAATGTTCGCCTATTTCGTCTCCAATATTGTCGAAATTATACGTTATTTTAAATGTGAACAGATGACAATAAATAATTAAAACTGATACACAAGTTCAAGTGTCAGGTTAATTATTGACGGGAGTTAAAATGTTTGTATAGTAATTGTAGAAATTATTATAAGTGACAATTATAGCTTTCAAACAATAAACTCATGTTTATTCATAAAAAATGTCTTAATGCAATAGTTACCGTTTGTTTAATTCTTTTTTTACTTTTGTTCAATTTTGTTATGCCTTTCAATGAATTGAAATAAATTTAATTTTTGAAAGAAAAATAGTCCAATAGCTCAGAATGCGTTTAAAATAATTGTATAACTCGGATAGTCTTAATAAAAATATAGCTTTAACAATTATTGGAATCAGCTTTGGGGTCAATGTCTCCCATTCAGACTGAGTTTTCGTTTTGTTTCCCTTGCTTCATTGAACAATTTGCTGAGCTTGTCTGTAGTTTTCCATCAGAATGTGATATGATACTTTGAACCTCTTCAGACCTCATATACTAGTTTTTTTCTGTTTTGACATTAAATTAATAAACATAATGATGAATATTGTTTGAAATATTTAGTTGAGGAAATTATTTTTCATTGATAGATGAATCAAGAAACATTGATACATGTATCAAAAAAGTTACCAGGCAAGTTGGAAAATTGTGTTTACACCATAAATGTGTTTTTTTTAGTATTTACAACTAATGACTGTACACCGCATTATTTATTATTTTCAAAATAATTTACAATCTAAAATTCTGTTCTCATTTAAGTTTGTAGATTCTTTTGTGAATTTGAGCAGTCTACAGATTTTTAATTATTCTAGCACGTCATCAGAGAGAATGCAATAGATAGAAATAGACAAATATACACGTTTCTCAACTGCATGTATTTTTATGGAATATTGTTTTTGCATTTATCCAGATTGCTCTCATTTGTTAATGAGGGGTCATTTCAATACTCGAAGCTAGTTTTTATGCTTTTCTGACTTTAATAAGCACCTATAACATCATTAAAATGACTTTATGAAGGTCATTTAAAATGACCTTCATAAATAACCATCTTCTTTAAGAGCAATTTTGTTAGAAATTCATCACATTTCTATAACACCACGAGTGCTGATATTTTATGTTACTTTTTGCATGCCATTCTTCCCAGTCACATGCAAGTAGGCCTGCATAAAATATTCAGCCATTTCATTTTATTCACTATTTATTCAGACAGATTGACGTGCAATGAAGACGTGTACTAAAATGTCTATCAATCAAAAACTTTATTTTATGAATCCGAAATATATCTCCGTTTCTCGCTCCAGCTCGAAAGAGAAAGTTGTTTTATAGATCGTACGGTGCATTTCACGATCCTCTCCAATTGGATTTTCCTTGTTTCACTGCTCTGTCGGATCCATACCAAGTACAAACTCAGGCACTTGAATCTGTCTCTGAGGCAGTGTTCCTTCTGCACATGACCTCGTGCTGTCTTCCATAATCCCTTCCCTTGCCCCATTGTTTTTCTTCAGGCTTCCCCTCAATCCACAAAATTCAAATATTCCAAAATAGGGTCCTCAGAACTGCAGTTAACGCAACACTCATCTCCACAAAGACCTAGCTATAAAGTCCGTTCTAACATTCATCACCAAACTTTCCCAAACATTCTTCCAAAATCTACCCTCAGTTACCGGTGCTTCCCATTAGAATATAGGTAAAGAGCATCCCGTAGAAACTCGTCTCTGCAACCGACTTCTCTTTCACATCTTCCTCTGTCTCAGCCTCGGCAACTTCTCTTCCACCCCCGCCCTACTGGGACACGTGACTTGCTTTTCCTCAACATCATTGACTTCTCTCCATCTGGAAAGTGAAATCCGTTCTTCTTGACTTGCCTCCCCTTCCCTTTTCTCTCACATTCTAAAGGGCTTCAACCCTTCCTCCTTCCCCTCCGCGTCCCCGCCCCCCCCCATGACGTCAACTCCACTACGACCTCGCAAGCACCGCAGCATAGCTTCGACCCGTACTTTCTGCGGTCACCTACTCCCCCTCTCTCTTTTTCTCATTTCTCTCTCTCCCTCTCTCTCTCTCTCTCTCGCTCTCTCTCTTTCTCTTTCTTCTAATTGTTTCCCGCCCGCCATCCCTTATACGTCCTCTTTCGCGCGCGTTTTTTTATGGATCTCTCACAACCTCGCGCGCGAGGAAAGAAAAGGGAATGTGTGGTTCTCCGCATCTCCACCTCCGCCGCCACCGCCACCTACAACGCTACTGCTACCGCTAGCGCTACCACCATCGCTACCGCCACCGCTATCACCACTACCACCGCTAACTGATGTCAGTGCATTACCTCTGACCAGGAAGTCCTAGGGTCCCGACTGTGGCAGGATTTTCAGCACTAGCTGTATAACTACGTCGAATATAGCTGCTGTCTGGAGAAGAATTCTAGCGGCCGGCAGCTGTCATCGGTAGTTTTCCGTGATTTCTCCGAATGCCGAAGCAGTACCCTAACAAACGGGCTACTGACCGCGCGTGATCTTTACTTCCCCTTCCTCTCTATCCTCACCCATTACACACATCTGGGACGGTGTCTCGCTGGTGGGAGGTTCCTGGTTGGGGAAAATACCACCAAGCCAACATAGGTCGGCACCAGATCTCGCCAGCCAGCGGGAGATCACTACCATCTCCCCCAATAAAGCATGTACTACGCTTACGGGACTCTCAGAATCACTAATCATTCAATCAATAAGCTACCGCTACCGCTCCCACCGGCGCCACCGCAACCGCTACCTCACCGCTACCGACGCCGGACCGACACCGGCACCGGAACCGGACCGACACCGGAACGACACCGACACGCACACCGGCACCGGCACTGATACCGACACCGACACCGACACCGACACCGACACCGACACCGACACCGACACCGACACCGACACCGACACCGACACCGACACCGACACCGACACCGACACACCGACACCGACACCGACACCGACACCGACACCGACACCGACACCGACACCGACACCGACACCGACACCGACACCGACACCGACACCGACACCGACACCGACACCGACACCGACACCGACAACCGACACCTACTCCGACAACCGACAACCGACAACGACACCGACACCGACACCGACACCGACACCGACACCGACACTGATGCTATCGCCCCCGCTCCCACCACCGTATCTCCATTCCCAGCAACGCACCCCCCATCACCCCCGCCGCCAACACAACCGTTCCCTTTTCCACCACCGCCCCCACATCCGCCGCCATCGCCGCCGCGGCTTCGCCACGTATCACCCGCACGTGTGCGTCCGCGAGACGCCTTGAGCCATCGCGCGGTAATATCATTCGCGCGTTTATTTGGCGCGTTTATTTTTGCGCGTGGGCGTAGGCGGCAGTCGCAGCTGCCGGGAACGGCGCGCGTCTGCTGGCGCAGGTGTGCTTCGGGGCGCAGCCCAGGGTTTAATACGCGCAAACAACGCTGCCGTAAAGTAGGCGAGGCGCAATTATTGTGGCCACGTTGGCAGCCTTGCCGCGACGCCGACAAGGGACGTGTGTTCTTGTGGTGTTGTGTGCATTTGTTGTGAAACTTTATGGATTACGAGAGCTGGAGAAATAACATTTCACAATAAGTGGGAATGTATTAGCACTCGTAAGGTTGGCTATGAAATTGTACGAAATGTTAAAGAAGGAGAATCGTAAGGAAGCATTGTTTCATGTCTCCACTAAGCTTGAATCAAAGCTGTAAAGCGTACTAGGAGTCATAGGAAAAGAAGGTAATATGTGTCTCTTATATAAAGCGGAGGTGGCATTTTCGACCCAAGAATATACCCAAGGTTTATTTGATGTTTCAGTGAGTTTAGAATCTCGGTAGGTTTTTTCCGTTTACTACTTTCCGTTTTTATTTGATAGTTTCTTTGTTGTTTTTTACATTATTTGCTGTGTAATCGCTAAGAAACGAGAAATCGCTGAAGCGTTCAGAATTTATTTGCAGAACGGAACTAAAGCAGAAGAAAATGAAATACGATCAACACAGCGAAGAGCTGAGAGAATACAAAATAATCACGGGGAAGTATACGTGACTTTCAGTTTACTCATATCTCTCACAATGTGACTTTAATCACATTCTGTACTTGTTGCTCCTGGACTACTGAAAACAATTTCTCAGAGCAGAATTCAACAAGTTAAAATTTTATCAAACATAAAATGACTACAATAGTAATTAAGAAAGAAAATCAGTCATGAATATACCGTTAAAGAAGTAGCCTAAAATTACGTTATTTGTTATACAGGTTATTCCAGTTTCATTTTTCAGTTTATTGGCCTGAAATGTCCATTTTGGTGAATAGGTAGTCACTTACTGAAATAAAATGTAATGAAAACATGTAACCTAATATTCTTTTATCTTTACAACCGTACTAACCACCTCTTTTACAAACAGAATCATTACGTACAGAAAATAAGCCATTACTCAACCATGTGTGGCTTGAGTGACACTGCAGAGACGACTATATCAATACAGAATTAAATTATTTCTTGTGTATTCTAGTTTTATTTATCAATTTATTGACGTTCAGTAGGTAGTCGTTTGTTAATTCCGCATGTAACGAAAACGTCATTCTAAAATCGCTCGTCATTTCAATCGTACGAACTGCTTTAATTTGGAACTGTTATGGATAATGAAAAAAACATTATTTGATCACATATGTGAGGTGGGGATGATGTCGTTATTGAACCACTTATGTCACAGTCGTGATTAAGTTCAACCTCCGCATAGCATTAATGGAGACGTAGCTCGGCTGTGTGTCGTCGATTCTAGCGGGTGTGGTCATGCTTGAGAGAGCTACCGTAATACTCCATCAAACTGAATTGCGTGCTTATTCTTACTAAAACGCATTTTTTGTTTGCTCTGCCTCCATTTCCTATTTCTATTGAATCTTATTAGTGAAAAGGTGTGTTTCATTTCTCAGGCTTTGTAAAAAGAATAACAAAGTCATTTACGTTTTTGTGGCACACATTAAGTATGTATGATAATTTTTTTCTTTTGACTGTTATTGCATTTAGAATTAATATTTTAGTAACTTTTCTAAAGAGAATTGTGTTTCACAATATACATTCAAACGGGCTTCTATATATAAAGAGATGCAAGAGGTAGGGTTCAGGTAACAGCAACAGTTTGAAAAACTTACTGAGACTCGGTGATAAAATATATTGCAGGAGCATTTGTTATCGCTTTTTTGTTCGTACTGATATAAATGCTAAACGTTTTTAATGAATATTTATTACACCAAATCCTAAATAATCTTGATGTATCGAATTAAAACGAGACGCATTCGACATATTCAAGTAATCCATTTTTCCTGGCTTAATTTTGTATACCGCAACGCAACGTTAATATCCCTCTGTGTAATTAAAATTACTCTACATTTTAATTCGGAAATAAAACGTGAAGTTTTAACAAACCGTCACCTAGAACACAAACAATTACTATCACGCTCTCATAAATCTTTAGCAACGACACTGCAATATGTGCTTTTCTGATTTGAATTGCGCGAATAATTATATTTTTGATTTATCACTGAAATGTATTCCAAGGACCACACAATTCATCTCAGAATATTCAGGATAACGTGTTAACAGTAAAAATATAAACATAAAACATGAATGTATAAATGAATTAGAAATAATCAGATCATTTATTATTCTATTCCAATTAACTAATATTATTGAAGTAGTTAATTGGAAGGAATAACATAAGCAAACTATTCGAGATGTACCCAAAATAACACTATTATACATTTCGTATATTGAGTTTTCTTCGCAAATAAATTGGGTATGGGACCCTAAAATCATATTAATATCTTAATTGATTAGATACGTGTCATTACTGATTGATGTTATTTGATGCATGTACGACTTTGTTCCCTCTTTGACTAGTAAGAGTAACAGCTATAAATCTAGAAAATTTATTGTACTAAAATTATATCATATACTGTATATACTATAACGCTCTCATGTAGGCATTTATTAATACAATCTGCCCCAAGCTGGGGAAGCCATTTTGAAATGTCTTATCGTTATTGAAAATATTTCAAACTTTAAACACTTTAATTTTTACGAAATCCCGACTCCAAATTTCTTTATGATTGAATAATGCTTGCGTGGATCGACATCCCATCCGTTACGGACTGGGTATTCTCTGAAAACTTATTCTGCAAAAATTAAACGTCTAAAAACTTATTCTGCAAAAATTAGTCTGACTATTAAATGAATTACCCTTTTCAATAAAAACATGTACATCATTTATTGAGTACAATATTCACTTGATGAAACTTTTTCATTTTATTTACAAATTTTACTTTTGTTTAAGTACTTCTGTTGGCATGCAACTTGATCGATTTTTTTTTTTCATTTTCCAAGGACATTTAAATGTCTGTCTCATATTATTTTTGCAAAGACTTGTTAAATTTGATTACGTAGGCTTCCGCGACCGGAATTTGTATTATCTAGGCTGTACGGAATAAGCCGCGTCTCCATAATGCTGGCTGACGTTTCGGCCAACATGTTTGAGGCCTTCCTCCGAACGTACTGCTACAGAGGCTCACTCACTCACGCTCAGAGTTGTAGGAGTCAGACAGCAGTACGCTGCTGGGAGTACGCACAGTCTTTCTTTCTTTCTTTCTCTTTTTCTCTTTCTTTCTCTCTCTTCCTCTCGCTCTCTCTCACTCTCTCATTCACTCTCTCTCACTCACTCTCTCTCACTCACTCTCTCTCACTCACTCTCTCTCACTCACTCTCTCTCACTCACTCTCTCTCTCACTCACTCACTCTCTCTCACTCTTTCACTCACTCCTCTCTCACTCACTCTCTCTCACTCACTCACTCACTCACTCTCACTCACTCTCTCTCACTCACTCTCTCTCTCCTCCCACTCTCTCACTCTCTCTCCTCCACTCCTCTCCACTCCACTCCTCTCTCTCTCTCCCACTCTCACTCTCCTCACTCCTCTCACTCACTTCTCACTCACTCTCTCTCACCCTCTCTCTCTCACCACTCTCTCTCACCCTCTCTCTCACCTCTCTCTCACCCCTCTCTCTCACCCTCTCTCTCTCACCCTCTCTCTCACCCTCTCTCTCACTCTCTCTCACTCTCTCTCTCACTCTCACTCACTCACTCTCACTCACTCTCACTCACTCTCACTCACTTCACTCACTCTCTCTCACTCACTCACTCACTCACTCTCTCACTCACTCTCACTCACTCACTCACTCACTCACTCTCACTCACTCATTCTTTCTCCCCTTCCTCTTTCTCTTTCCCTTTTCCCTCTTTTCCTCTTTTTGTATCTTTCTCTCTCTCCTTTTACTTGCGTGCCCCCTCGCCGAGTCAAAGAATATGAAGAGGCGCCGCGAAAATGAGAGATAGTAGCGGCACACAGCGCCTCGCGCCAAATGCAATTAGCGCGGGATGGCTGATGGGGGCGTTATTAAGAGGGCGCGTCGGCGGGGTGGCCAAAGTCAATCACCGGGTAGGGGCGGAGCGTCGCTGGAACGGCCCCGCTCACTCGCGCCTTGCATCTTGCCTCTTCCCGTCTTCACGCACCATTTATACACGTGGGTGATCGGGTAACGATCAGTGTAAGTTGCGGGAGTTAAATGTGCTATGTTGCGAATAATGGTGATTCTGCAACTTAGCTTTCTCAGGTTCACTACCACAGGAAGGATTGACTGATGATCTTCAATAAAACACACAAAGAAGTATAACGTCTTTTAATACTGACTCAAAGCTCTGTACAGGCCAGATCTGACCGAAAGGTGTTAACACAAAGGCGTCTGGTGAGCTTATGCGCTCCTTTACCTCCTGAACCTTATATATATATATATATATATATATATATATATATATATATATATATATATATATATATATATATAGGGTATTTTAGAGATGATGGTTTACATTTGGATATGTTTACAACATATATCTGGAAGGTTCCTTCAATAGAAAGAATATTGAATCACAACAAGACATTAGTAATATACGGAAGGTTTCTACAGTGGAATTATTTAGTAAACAGAAAACAGCGGCTGGCTGTAGGAGCGGCGGTGTCTGGCGAAAGATTTCTCGTGGAGTCTTCTGTGGTGCTTTCCGTCGATGTTCGGAGTGGGTGCGTGATATAATTCGCGTAAATCAGACATCGCGACGTTGGGTGTGACCGCCACCGTGGAGCCATTGAGTTCCTCCTATGATTAGCCATAGGTATTCTGTTATAACGTATTGCGTTTTAACATTCATGCAATCGAATAAGTGGAACGTGGTACTCCGAGATACTTTTTCGAAAGATTTTTGTTTTCGAATAACCAACACCTCACGGAAAAACCGCAAGAAAAGACCGATTGCAAGATTAGTATAAATGTATTTTACTACTGTTTATAAGCAGTTTCTTCATCGACGCTTTCAAAATTGTATACCCAAATTAACCTATTACTGCCCAAAAGATTTTTGTGAATTGTCTTCGTCCGAAATGCTTTATTTGTTCATTGCACAACAATTACGTCATCACTGACTTTTGTGCAAGTTTCGTTTCCTCTGTTTACAGTTTCATTATCAGTCTATCCTTATTACGATTATCGTAACATTTTATCCATCCACTCAATGATTTGTCGCACTTTAGAGTGATGAAGCAAATAAGAATCGCACTCGCGTACTAGCTTACTTCCTGTGGAACCCGCTGCTTCTTTGGGTTTGATGTCGCAACGAAACGACTCTGCAAAGGCTGTGCCACTTGATTCCGTCACCTACTGCTCACCCTCGCCCTTGCCTTCCGTCTTTCCGCCATCTCCCACCCGCGAAATGCAGCACCCGGTGCATTGATCGGACGACGAAAAATTTGCGCTGAGAAATAAATCCACGAACTCTTTCCTGAGAGATTTTCATGCTCGGATTGCATCGGAACTCCTCTCAGAACAGATACGAGAATAAGTGACACAGCTTGTAAGAACTTTATAATTGTATTTTGCTGTCGTTTATAAACGTTTTCTAAAATGACTGTGTCAGATGTGCGTTGAATCAATATATACTGAGAAATCCTGAAGAAGAGAGAAAAGCAATTTATATTGGATTTATTCTTGAATGGCTTACAAGCGAAACCATTACTGAAGAAAATGCAAACAATGCAAGTATTATAGTATAACATACAAATAAATGTAGTTTTGTTATTTTTTCTAGGTCTGTAGAGCTTATTAATCAAATTACCATAAAAATCTATGACAAACGCAACATTATCACAGAATTCGGGGATCAATCGTCGTCTCTACTCCTCAACTATTCCTATATTCTTCTATATCATATATTCTCGGAGGTGATTCGGAGAGACGGGTTCAGGAAGGGATCAGGATATTGGGCTCAAATCGGGGCCACTTTATGTACAAATGGGTGATGTACAAAACATCAAGGCAAGTTTTTCAGTTTCCTGTTTCCTATCCCCAATTTCACTATTAGTTCATCTTTCCTATCATTGATATAATCCAACTATCCGTCTATTCAAAAACCACCTCCCAGATTTAGGCCTTAGTCTAAGATGTAGAATAGGGACATTCAATAAGTCACATTTTAACGGCCTCCACAGTTGTTTACTTCGACCCTTGGCAACTATGACCAACCTTGACCCTTGCCGACCCGTACCTTACTATTTACCCATTTCGAAACACTATGTGTAATGCAACATTCGGAGCAATCTAACTCAGGTGAGTACATGAAAAGATAAGTATTCTTAAATGCAGAATAATTGAATATAATGACTCGTATGACAGTTTTTCAGTTTGCCTTTTAATTAAATTTAAATGAATGTTGTATGATTTATTGATCCATTAGGTCATTCATTCACTTGTTTCCAAAATCTCTAATTGAAATTTAATTTACTTCTTGACCTTCCACGCGTCAACATACTTACTACTCAGCTGACAGATTGATCCATCATCCTATTTTGTAGTTTTGTCCTTTATTATTTCTCAATTCACTTCACCCTTCCCTTTGCAACTCAACCGGACGGCTTTGTATTCGATGGCCCAATCTGACTACCTACGACATCTCAAATGTAAGACTTCTACTGGTCCATTCTATCTTTAGCTTTCTGGGAAGCAGCCTGGTTTCCAATAACCTTCCGGGGGCGTCCCGCACAGCTTTCAACTCGCCGGCGCACTCAACGTCCCTGCGACTCGTCAGGCGCGTCTTGCTGCTCGGTTTGCTGACAAGTTCGCACATCACTTTGTTCGCTCGCCTGCCACCGCCTTGCTGTTCCTCGACCCCTCAGGCGCACGTCGGGAAAATCTTCATTGCCTCCTTCCTGACAGCCGCCCCTCCCCCCGCCCAATACTCCCTTCTTTTCCTTATTATCCTCCCAGTGCTTCTCGACCCCGCATTATTTCCCCCTTTTCCCGCCGCTTTTTCATTTCCCTTCGCCCTCCCGGCGTCCGCGTCGGCGTGTTCCTGGCCTCCAGCAACCACTTCACCTGCCTTACGAGGTACTTGCTCCCCCATCCCTGCCCCCTCGCCGATTCCAAGCTGTATGGTTTGCTTTCACCTTAAATCTCGAAATTTTCTTGCTCGCTCATTCCCGTACCTTTTTCTGCTCGTCTTCTTTCTCCCACACTCCTGCCGTCTTTTTCACTCTTGCTTGCCCCTCCCACCAGCTCTCCTGCGGCGTTGCTCCCGGGACGCACAGCGAGCGAAAGGAAGGAGAAACGAATAAAACGCAGTAAGGAGGGGGAGGGGGAAGATTTACGAGTAAAATATAAACGCGGCGGAGGCGGCGTTGGCGGCGGCCGAACCTCCAGGCAGCTATTGGTTCTGGAGCGGATGCAAATAGTCCGCTAATTTGATAGCGAAGACGGCGGCGAGGACGGCGACGCACAAAAGCGTTTTACAACGGGAACAAGCTGCTGGAAATTGAATTCTCGCGAAACACGCGCCTGAGGCGGCACAGACGATGGAGGTGGAAATGGAGGCGGTGGGGTGGAGGCCGGTGCGGGATCTGTCCGCCTCCGACGCCACGTACCGTGCCGCGTCGCGACGCCCGAGGGCGCGTTCGGATCTCGTATCTTGAGTGGGAGGCGCGAGATGCTACGCTGCTTGTACGAAGCGCCGCCCAGGCAGCACCCGCTGTTCACTCTGCTCACACCTCATGATGACAAATTTTAGCAAAATATCGATACATCGACACTTCAATATATCACCAAAAGGTTGAAATATTGAATTCAATATTGATACATCACCAAATATTGATATTGATTGATACATCACCAAATATTGATATTGATTGATACACCAAATATTGATACATCAAATATTGATATTGATCATCAAATATTGATGTTGGAACATTGAATTCAAATATTTATACATCACCAAAAGATTGGACACCTAATGATGACAAATTTTAACAAAGCATCTATTTATCGACCCTTCGATACATCACCAAAAAGTTGAAATATTGAATTCAACATTGAAAAATCACCAAATATTGATATTGATTGATACATCACCAAATATTGATACATAAAATATTGATATTAATCTCCAAATATTGATATTGAAATATTGAATTCAAATATTGATACATCACCAATAGATTGAAATATTGAATTCTCGCGAACACACGCCTGAGGCGGTAGAGACAATGGAGGTGGAGACGGAGGCCGGTGCTGGATGTATCCGCCTTCCACGCCACTTCCGCCTGCGATAGCCCATCGCAAAGGTGGCTCCACAAAATGTTTCAAGGGGCATTTTTGAAGAATTAAAAAAATGTTAATTGAATTTGTTTATACATTACCTTCATTTTGTGTATTCTACTTTATACGTAATTTGAAAGTAAAACTTGTAAGAGATAATTTTATAAACTATTTGAAAGATATCAAAATTGTACAAAAACTAGAAGATGATAAAAATGAAAATATATCCATTACTTCACCGAAGGGGGTAACTCATTTCCCCTCCTCGGTAATAGAGAGGTTAAACGCTGACGCGCTCATGGTTATAATCAACTTGGTGAACCAGATATAACGGTTCATACCAAGAATTGATTTGTTGACCTGAGGTGATGGTAGCGGACCCGTAATGGGCACTTTTCTGATAACCTTATTCCACTCAGTTTCACTGTGGAAACAAAGGTTGAGTCCTGCCTGGGATACAACTGGCGGCCGCGACGCGCGATTGCGTGCTCCGATTTCAATCTTGGTGGATATTTTTAAGGACAAATAAAGATATTGAAATTTTCAGTTCTCCTGTTAATGTATTTTGTTGAATATATATGTTAAAAAATCAGTCGTTGTGGAGAAATTCTATTTAATTCTGACATCATCGAATATAACAAACATCTGATATAGCGAACCTCGGATATAGCGAACATCGGAGATAGCTAACATCGGATATAACTAATCTCGGATATAGCGAACCAAAAATGTTTGTCCCCAAAAGTTCACTATAACCGGAGTCAACTGTAGCTTGTAACCATCTTCACTAAATACATCAAGGGCACTAACCTGAGCCTCCCCAAACTAACGTG
This sequence comes from Teleogryllus occipitalis, assembly GCA_011170035.1. Lineage (NCBI taxonomy): Eukaryota > Metazoa > Arthropoda > Insecta > Orthoptera > Gryllidae > Teleogryllus > Teleogryllus occipitalis. The sequence continues at coordinate 126,569 of BLKR01003243.1, read as the reverse complement.
ACCGAGCATCTCTAGCGCCGGGACCGGCAGCGGGAAGGTGAAAGGGGGGGGGGAAGCACGAAGGCCGTGACTCAGTTCTCTCGGACAGGTGGGGAGGCGGGGGCGGAGCAGCCGCGGAGAGGCGCGGGGCGGGGGAGGGCCTTCTCCACCAGGGTCCGGGCGCTGCGATCGTAATCGGGAGTGCTGCGTGGGCGGGACGCGGTGCGAGTGAGGGCTAGAGCTTGGCCGAAGATGGAAGACTCCTCGATCAGCGTGTGGAGAAGGCACCAACAGGTATCGTCTGTTATATATCATAATGATCGGATTGACAAGGATCATATCACAATGATTCATTATCATTTCCCGATTGTTTGGTTAATCTAAACTATGAAAGATCTACGAATAAAAATGTATTACTTTATTTCATCAATTTTGAAATTACGGGCATTCATTATAAATGAATAGTTCAAGTTAAATTCCACAAGCACTAACCTCTACAACTACGCACTAACCTAACATGACCTTATTATATCTGTAACGCGTGAAGCCTCACATGATAGAGCTTGTTTTGTTTATATTTCTATGTTCTGTTGTCTCAATTATTTTATACCTTATATTATTTTATTATTTTGTTATTGTGTTTCTGTATTATTGTATTTGTTGTGTTGTTTATATTGTATATATTATGCTAACTATCTGTTCTACCAGAAGTTATTTGTAAGCTATTAATAAGAAGTTATTTGCGCCGTGAATATATTCGGCAATTTGTAATAGGTCAATCTTGTAAACAAATTACTAATAAAATTGAATTGCATTAAACTTTTCTCAATCTCCCAAACGTTAGAAATGTACGTGCAGCTAATTAAAAAAATTCCCATAGTTATTTACACCACTTGAAGAAAAAGTGAGTATTTGGTGCACGCATGAAAGGTTTGAATTTTGAAACGAGTGTGACATTTACATTCTCGGTAGTTGCTTATATTATTTTTAATCCATTAATGGAAAATTACAAAAATATTTTCTTGAAAACATTCATAGTCATCAAAAAATAATGAAGAATAAGAGCTTAACTGTCACTTATGTATTCTATAGAGTAGAGAAACGGTCTGTGGTTAACAATTTGGATTCTCATAAAATTTCTGATTTGCAAGTCGCATGGTGGCGCAGCATTAAAGTGGAACTTTTTCATTCATTACATTTCTGACTGACCATATTCCACAGCTAACCCTAAACACCTATACATACCAATATACCGTTCTTGCGAGTTTGGTTTGTACCAATTGTAAATCGGTTGCCACCGCATTGTTCCTAGATCTGCGAGCAACAAAGCAGGTAGCAGGTGACAGATTTACGAACGTTACCAGACAAGGTTCTCCAGCGAGACTTCCCCTTGTGTACTTAGCTTAAGTATAAAATACTCCAGGATCACTCGAATCTGAACCTATACATCGGTTGCTAGATCGATTGATTGTTAGTGATTCCGGTCGCGTCAACTACTGAGGTCATTCGTCTCGTAAGTGAAGTGCATGTTTTTCATCGTGAGGTGGCGATGATCTTCCCTCCGCTGGATGGTGACATCCGGCATCGAGCTACCGTCGACTAGCAGAGTTTTCCTCAACCAGGTATCTCCCGCCATCGGGGCACCGCCCCAGCCGGGACAAGTTCTAAGTTCCCGACCGGTCTCCAGGAATGTGTGATAGTGTTGTGCAAGTTAGTGTAAGTTTGCGTGTGTAAGGGGTGAGAATAGGACAAGGAAGAGGAAGGAAAGATTGCGCGCAGTCCGTGGCCCGTTTGGTAGGGTAGTGCTCCGGCATTCGCCTGGTGTTGATCGGAGAAACCACGAAAAACTACCTATCAGACCAACCGGTCGCTAGAATTCTCCTCCTGATAGAGACTGAATTCGACCTAGTTGACAAGCTAGTGTCGAAAGTCTTGCCACCGGACTCGGACCTAGGTACTGCCAGAGGTACTGCAGTGACATCAGTTGATGCCCTGAGCCACCTCTCCCGGTCGGTTGCTAGTCATGTGAGCCACTAGACCACGTGATCTCTACGCCAAGCAGGTCCTCGTGTGGTTTGGCAGATAATATCAGCGGCGAGCGTGCTTGGGCCACCCCCACCGCCGCCGTCCACACGGCGTCCACTCGCCGTCCACCCGCGCGCGGCCGGGACGGCGTCCAGCCAGGGCTAACGAAAGCGCGCTTGTCAGATTACGGCGCTGCACTAATGGCTGCGGCCCGAAGCAGCTAATGAAGCACCGATCATCGCACGCACGCCCCACGTGGGCTCGGCTCCGCCCGCCACGGACCGGGTGGCTCAGGCGGTCCACGTCGACTACGCCACGCTCTGCACCTGCTGTCGTACTATCTACTAGAATGCTGTCTCGCACTACACCCTCTCCTGAAGACTGGGAGAGGCCAGCCTAGGCTTGAGGGAATTAAATGGAAAATATTTGAAAATGTGAACATAAAGTTGAGTTTTTTAGTTGTGTCTAATAATCTTATTGTTATAAAATTACCCAGCTATTGTTATAAAAAAACAAACTGTAATGATAACTAAATTTTAATTATATAAACTGATATCACACCAAATGAACATTTTATGTTTATTATTATTATTATTATTATTATTATTATTATTAATAAATTATCCCAATAATTTTACAGATAGTTAATTATAACAATCTTGTATTTTATTTTCAATTGAATTGGGCATAATGAAAATAAAAAAACAAGATTGTCATAATTAACTATCTGTAAAATTATTGGGATAATTTAATAATAATAATAATAATAATATAATAATAATAATAATAATAATAATAATAATTAACATAAAATGTTCATTTTGTGTGATATCAGTATATATAATTAAAATTTACTGTTATTACTACCGTTTGGTCTCTTTCCGATGTTCGGTAAGAGTCACGCAGTTCAGAGAGGGATTACAAAGCCCCTTCGGGCACAATGGTTAGAGAGATTCGGTGACCAGGAGGTCAGGAGCACCGGCCATCCCGCCATTGTTGCCCTCTTCTGCCCACCCGCTCGTTGGCTTCCGCCCCTCCGCCGACATTACCCGTACCACCGCCCACATCGCCCACCCTCCCGCCCATCTGTTCGGCCGCCGTCACACACTCACCCAGACCTCCCCCCGCCCGCCCACCTGCCACCGAACGCGCAGTACCGCTGGCCAGACCCCGTGATTTGATTTGATTTTTCCGTGTTTCCGGGCGCGTCATTATTCCCGTTAGTGTAGTGCATTTTTTTCTCGGGAGATGGCGGTGATCTTCCCTCGCTGGATGGCGAGATCCGGCGTCGACCTACCGTCGACTAGTGGGGTTTCCCCCTGACCAGGAGTCTCCCACCAGCGCATTGCCATAATGCGTTGGTACATTGCTATTGTTATCTTTACGACAAATTGCATTGCTATAATTATGATTATATCTTTCAACAACAGCAAAAAGGCGTTCACGTAAAATATTTCAAAACACTTTAGTACATTCTAGGTTGCATTTTTAATTGCCATATTCAATCCAAAGTGGCTCTTGATTAATTATGTATATTTTTCTGTTTCCAGGTGAGATCCCAAGCCCGGCAAATGATTCCTGAGCAGATTAACAAACGTTCAGGTTTGGTGCTCCTGGGGTGAGTTATAACACCAGCCCCACACTTTCTCTTCCACTGCGCGGTATTTTCCAACGATTCCATATTCCAGACCCAATTAGCCCTTACACATTCTTTCCTAAGCAGAAAGGCTTTAAAATCTCGTTCAAGCAGTATCGTCTTCCCAAATGAACCAGTTTCTGTCCATCGCAGGCTCGGCTGATTGGGAAGAGTGCCTCAAATCACTTGATATAATCTCCGTGAACTAAATAAGCCAACATTTGCATAATTAAGAGACTTTAATGATAGTGGTCGCCATATTAAGGCTGGGTCGTCGTTTAAAGTCCGAAGAGGCGAAACCCCGGCGGTCGGCAGGTCGTCAACCTCGGCCGCTAATGCCTTCCCAGAAGCTCTTGGCTCAACCCATGCCTCCGTTGTAGCTGGCAACGCAATCTCCACCTCCAATCTAGAAATAAATGTCTGATTACGGGTTGTGCTATCACAGGACTTTTGTCCTCTTTCGTCATTATTACTTGGCACATTATACAGAGGACACCCCGAATCTGAAAGACAGAAAAAAAAATCGAATTAACAAGGCTCAATTTGTTAATTGAAATGATTAAAGGCGTTATCATTGTCAACAATACTATTTATTTCAATAAGAGCAGCTCTTGATGGGTTAGCCATCATCATCAATCAACAACAATATCAATTTGTTAATCCTATTTATATGGAAGATCAGTGGGAATGAAAAACTTGATATATCAAGAAATGCGAATAATAAAGTTTTGAAATAACGAATATTCCTTGTTTTTGAAACGCTATTACAAAGAGTTCTTTTCTCGTCATCTTGTAATAGTAATTAAATTAGTTCAATTTTCTTTTATATCTCCATTTTTTGCGTCGCAAAGGTGCCCATTCAAGTGCATATAATGTATCCTATTAGAAAACATTCAAAACAAAAGACAACATAGCTAAATATTAGATTTGTCAAATATAGCTAGTAGAATAGACGGTCTTGTGTAAACAGCATGTGTATGCCTTAGTTTTCTATCAGTGGCATCAGCACCAAAACCGATATAGAAATTAATTATCAAGAAACAAACTAGAATTTCAGCAAATTATTTCACAAAGTAAATGATATAAAAACCATTAGTTTTCTTCGCGAAACTATTTGAATGATAACGCCAATATTTCTTTCATTTCGTATCAAGTGCTGGTTTCTTAGCTTTCAGGAGCCGTCGCCACATACGTCACCTCTGATATTTTTATCAATGTCAAGCAAAATGTTTCATGTAAGTTCAGGTTTCAATGTTGCTTCACTGCTAGATCAATGAGTGCACCTTTGTTGGAACATTGGGCGACCTCCTAGTTAGTTGTCAGTCTTGTTCACCGCCTTCACCACCGTCGCCCTCCCGCTTCACGGTTCCCTTTGCGGTTGTCTTGTGTCTGCTGGCCAAGCTCATCCACACCGTTTACGATGATTTATAGAATTTTTCCTGGCTGCCGGGCTTCTCGTACGGTATAATAGGCAGACGGTAATTGCTTATTAATGAGACCATGAAGGTTCCCTAACGATCAGAAGGTGCCTTTGGAGACTCTCCTTAGGGCAAATGAAGGCTAGGACCTCAAGAATCCGGAAGGTTTTCCCCTTTGTGACCCCTTCTCGTTTAAATTCTCAGGATGTAACATGTTACCGCGTTCAAACATATCTCTGCAATATCAAGTTTAAATTTAATGTAAATCCTACTTTTCAAGTGTTGCTAATGTTTTAAATTAAATTAAATGTTAATAACTCCCCTAGTACTAACGATAAGTTAGCAAATTTTTGTACATTGAATATATTAAATATAAGTGTGAAGATAAATAGTTGGATTCATCACGTCATATTTTTCAATACATGTTCAGAATGTTTGTCATATCATTATTCAGTTTATGCCAGTTATTCTTGTGAGTGTTTTACTACGCTAAAAAATACTGTAACTCAATATTTTAGAAACCTTAAACATTACCATATAGTATGAACTTGTGATGTAGATTCTTATAAAATATTAAGAAAATTTCACAAAATCAGTATTACATCTACCCTTATTACAGGACTATATTTTATAATACGATTTATATATTTCTAGAATAATATAATGAAATATGAAAATACGTTTGCTTCAAGGAATATGAAATAACTTTTGAATTCTTCGCAGTACGAATTGTAACAAAAGCTCAAAAGGTAAGCAAAAGAAATTGCAAAGCTCTCACCGGAGTAATGGCAAATATCTACGGAGCTACTGTTTGTCTGCGCTCCTAGAAAGACCAGGCGCTTCTTTGAATTTATCTCCACCTCGTATAAAATGTTTCATGCACAATAAATAGAAAAAGACATGACATTCTCCTCACAAACACAAAGGAGTATTGTAGTCCGAGATACAGTCTGCAGCGGCAGCTTGTATAAAAGTCAGGGCGCAACAAAGAGACTTCTAAAACCTTCGAGAGGAGAGCATTTTCACGCGCCATATCCCTCTGTCTCGCCACTTGCGGCGCGCGGGGGCCAGCCCGGGACGGCTGGGGGCGCCGCGGTCGGCGGCGAGAGGAGCAGGAAGTGGGGGTGGGGTGGGGCCGTCAGGGCCTCCACCGCTCTGCAACCCGCCCTCCGAACACGCCCACTCGCATCATTCACCCGCCCCCCCCACTGATCCACACCCACCCATCCACGCCCACCCAGTCACGCCCACCCATTCACGCCCACCCACCCAGTCACGCCCACCAACCCAGCCACATCCACCCAGCCACGCCCACCCAGCCACGCCCACCCAGCCACGCCCACCCATACACGTCCACCCATACACGCCCACTCATACACGCCCACCCATACACGCCCACCCATACACGCCCACCCATACACGCCCACCCATACACGCCCACCCATACACGCCTGGATCACCCGCTCCGCCAATTCACTACCCAGAACGTCCGGCGGTGTTCACATATGCCGTTCAGTCCCCTCGCCATTTTCCTTCGGGCCCCGCTCCCTATTCCCGGTATTGTCCCGCCGTCTCCCGCTACTAACCTACCCATCCAGTGGACTTCTTCGCTCTCTTGCCCTGCCTGCCCATGTTCCTGGAATGCCCACTGCATCGTTCTTTGCACCGCGCACCCACGGCATGAAACGACTCTCGTACCTCTTCACCCGCCTCATTTTCTCTACTGTACCCACCTACTCCTCTGTCCCACCCCGCATCTCCCTACTGTGCCTTTTCTATGCAGCCTTTCTCCACCTTCCCTCGCCTATTCCCACCGTCTCCCGCCTTCCTACCCATTTCCCACCTAACTTCATTCACTCCCACTCTTCCCCTCATTCCGGACACTCCGCCTTCCCAACACTCCTTCCTACCCTCACCCGCCATCTCCCGGCAACCTCCGCCTTCACCCTCCCCCCGTCACCGTGCCCAGCTGCCCCGCCCCCTCGCCCCTCGGCGCAGCGGAGCCGCGCGGCGCCGCGCGGCGCCGTATAAATTATCTTTGACGTCGCGTGCGCGCCGCCTATTGTGCGACGTGCGGGGCGCGATATTTCAGGTCCGTTTATCACGGCCGCCCCGATGCATCTCCTCGATCACCCGACGCGCGGCGGCGGCGGCGGCGGCGGCGGAGGAGGAGGACACCACTTTGAACGCTCCCTCCTCGCGTCCTCTTCCACTCGCAGCACAATGGGCCCGCGAAGCTCGTAGGAGATGCTGTCACGGACGCTCTCTGCGGATCGGGCGGGAAAGAGATCGTCGCGTGTTGGATCGAATGTAGGCATATCGAGTTGCAGGTGTCGATTCGGATGATTATGCCTCATGTCCGTTCGATCTTTTTTTTTCTTGTTAATGCAGTGGCGAATCCTGGACATTACTTCAAGTATACCGCACTTGATGGAAGCTACCTCTACCGTTGTCTTTTGTCTGTCGTTGAGCTTTTCTGAATTCCTAATACTATGAAATGCCGTCTTTAATAATTGTCCTATAAGACAATTTCACAAATCACTAACTTGTGGATCATTAACACACTCCATTTTCACATAAAACTTGAGAGAAGTTAACTTACGAACGACCAGAGAAGGATTGTTCACCGCAATATTTTCCGGTAACTACCGACCGTCCAGACGCGCATCGTCCCCTCTCCCCGCCCTTGAAATATGAGGAGCCTTAGGTTATCGCGGCTGGTATGCGGTGCCTTCGCCTGCGCTAGCGAACTCTCCGGACAGCATTAAGAACTGTTTGAAACTTCTCACTCCAAGACACTTCATAGCACTTACAGGTGCGAAGACTGACTGGTTCTCGGTAGCAAAACAAAGTTATGTTTTCGCATTTGTTTTAAAACTTTCAAAATCTCAATAACTTTTTAGAGTATTAGCAAATTTGTGAAATATTTCTTATACACTTCGAATTGCTGGGTTTACCGGCGGTATACGCGGTGTGTCGTAGAATTCGCCACGGTGTTAATGGCTTTTCAATAGTGATGCAAGTGATTGAATTTTTTCCATTTTACTACTATTCCCAAATGACTCATGCTATTAACATTCAGTATGAATTCTAACCGAATCTATTGCGACATTTTGTGCACTTGTAAGTCCGCAAGTGAAGCTTTGTAAACCTCAGGTTCCTAGGTTCAAGTCCCATCGGTGACAGATTGTCGCCATTTTAGTCTAGAGATGTCTACAGGAAATAATCTGATCTGTCGATGTTCTGAGAACATTTAAGGGCATGCCAGAGCAGTGCATTGTTGTAGTACATGTACAACGGGACACGGACCGTACGTGATCCTCCCTTCTCTTCCCATCCCGTTCTCATTCTGAAGGCTGAGTGATAAATTGTTACCCTCATTGTCTTATCGTGTATCCCCTTGATCTAGAAGTCTCACTCAGCACGGAATTTGGCTCCAACAATGTAAGCTTAAACCTGTGCCAGGGTTCATCCAATGATATGAGTTTACAATTTTCTGTCTATTTTTTTTTTCTTTTTATTCTTCTCTCTTTGTTCTCAGCAGTCTGAGACTACTATCCTTTTGACTGCTCTCAGCGCCACGTACTTCCCATCCGGTAGATGAGAGATGCAACATACTATCCGACTACATCCTCAAGCAATACATCTTCTCAAACTACTTCCCTGGACCCAGAACCAATATCTCCAAATGAAGAAAGAAATTTATACGCGATGATAAATCTCGTGTCACTTACTCCTTTCCGTTCGACGGCGCTATCTGTCTATTACATTAGTGCAAGGGCCTCGTTTCATGTTACTTTATCGCCCCGGAAAACACTCCCCAAGTCGTTCGGAGCGGCTCCTCACGGTGTGTTCCTCCCGTGAAAGCTCGTAAAGCTCCTGCGTCTTCTTTTTTCGGGAGAGCGGTCGCTTGAATGAACTCTACGTTTAATTTATTGCGCCTATCGTAGATTTAATGCAGGAATACGATCTCTCGCCACGCCGCGCCGCCCCGCTAACAATGGAGTGGCGTTTAGTCCCGCGCCCGCCGTCGCAGCGCTGCCGTCGCCCGCGGTGCTGCGGCCACGCGGCCGGACCCCGCTTGTGTGGCCCCGCGGGCGGTGCTGGCTTCCCGCAGAGCAGTCTTGCGTCGCGGGCTGCCTACATGGGGCGACGCAGGCGCGTTGGAACGTTGCTGCCTGTGGGTGGTTGTCGATACATGGCCGAAGGACAGCTATGTGTGTGGAGTACTTTTGATAGATATCAAAGTTAAATTGGCATTAAAAATGATTGTGATGTTAATAGACTTAAACGGTAGAAGATTGTCATTTGCGATTTTTTAATTTTCATTTCATGTTTGTATGACATTATTTACGTGAAAATAATTGTTTATTACGTCAAATATATCGCTGTTAATGTGAAATGTAATTTAATATAAAACTATTGCATAAACGGACTGAAACATTTGCTTAAAAGTATTGGTAACTTATCCTACAATGTGACTTAGATGAAATCGTATCAGTGATAATAAATTTAAATTTATCTTGTTAGTTCTGATAATATTCTCTACTGTTATGCAAATGTTTCATTCGCAATATTCCGCAGCATTGAGAATGCAATGTTGATGTTAGTGATACACGAGTTCATGTCAGCTTTTTGTTTTTGTTTGTTCTTCACATGCATAACACGTAGAGGAATTATATTTAGTTGAGGACAATCGTTAATGCTTTCATAGCAGTTTTTACCCTATGGTTTAGATCATATATTAAATCAAGTTAAACTTTTCCTTGAAGTTAAAGTTCAGTTAAAATTTACCACATTTCAGCCACGGGGGTATTTCGTAAATAATGCACAACATATTTTATTTGTTTATGTGTTTACGAGAATTTTTTGACAATATCTTTATAATTCATATCCATCTCCCTGCTCAATATTAAATTTCCAACGTCTGGGAATCAATACAATCCCATCTAATACGCAGTCTTTGTTCTTGGTTCGGGTACTGGCGGCAGAAACCTTTTGATAGGATAAATAAAGTCCGCCTCAAATAGGTTTTTTGAACTTCGGCAATAAGTGACAGCCTAATGGACTCATGTCAGTTGTAACTTGCATGAGGTAACACCTCCCAACTAATTTCGAGTATGGCATTGGCGAGGTGGAGGCACGCGTTGTAGTGAGGAATAGATGGCCCAGACAACACCCTCGTGCAAATGAAATCGGTTGTATTTCTCTGTTCAGTTTTGGAATGAATTCACGATAACACAGCACAGTTACTCTTCGTCCTCATGGAAATCTCTTACTATCATTTCATAAGATCGTAAGCAAAAGTCATCATTGTCTCACCTTCGATAAAGCTCGAACATTTTTCGGCGTTGGGAAGATTGAGCTTCCTACTCGTTCGTTCTCAGCTCCGGTTCAGAATCTCTATTCCACATTTTATCAACACTGATTGTGAATTTCGGTCGAGTATTTTTCCCGTAAAGTTTCAATCTTAATGAATTAATATTTGACCATCAACATTCACAAACACCAAGACCGGTGGAAGATCCATTTCTAAACTTCGATAATTAACAACAGTAATTATATCGTTGAAACAAAACCCGGTGGTTTTTCCACAAGCCGTCAACATCAACTGATGTAACAATCACTATTGATGCGTACTTCACTCCGCAGTGTAGCCAGCTTGTACATTATTTATGAAATGGACTTGTATATTAACTAATAGTTCAAGTTACTCCTATTGTTTCTTTATAGTAAATATCTGACGCGCCTGGACTTGTTTCCAAGTGAAATGGATATTTTTCTATAATATTCAGTGAAAAGAGAAGTTTGTTTGTGAAAAGAGGAAACATGTTTCCGTTTGTGTAACTTCGTTCCAGTAAACGAGTTTTATTGTGCCCAACTGCGTGGGATTATTCACGCGGGTACTGGAATCTGACGAATAAAAAGTAAATAAACAGAGTCGAATGCGTGAAACCATGGATTTCATTTCGTTCTCGTTTCTACATAATTGCCAACCCCGCTTTGGTAATTACTTGCACTCGTGAACAGAGAACGCTTTGACATTTTCTGGCAATAACTGTGTACTGATTGTAGTGGTATTTATGTTATATGCCTGTCATTACCATAATATAAAATCCAATACACAATATTTATAAATTACTGTGGCTTATTTTCAAAATTCATTAAAAACTGAAAAGTATAAATGACACGCTACTTGATTTATCTGTAGATTTTAGATTTTTGTTTAGATATTTTCTAAAACTAGGATTTTATAAATTTTCAATGTTGTGTTTCTGTTTCTCAGTTGCATTTAGAGAACAACATTCGTTTAATGGAACATTTGTCTACATACTGACCTCTCATAATAATGGAAACAAATTCTTCACATTTTATATTCTGATGATAATGAATAACCTCTTTTGCAATGTCTTCTCCTGTATTAGCCCGATGTATTACGAATCTTACAAAAGTATAAGAAACAATGCATTATTAAGGATTTTTTCTGGAAATTTTTTTTACTTGGCTCTTTTGAGTCGAATTAATCTGAGTTTCGCCAGCTAGCAGTGTTCTCAGGTCTAGGCCCCGGTTTTATTTATTATCCATGCTTGGTAATAAGGGGGATAATATGTGGTGATCATGACATATTCCCTCCACCATGTGCCGAGCAGGGCATATCTCTTGTAGCATACTTGGACTGTCTGAGTTTTTCTTTCGTCAAACAGCTATTGAACCTTATTCGATCATATTGAAATGCTACAGCTCTATATTTCTCCACCATGAATCAAACCCGCAATCTCACCACGGAAAGCAAGCACCCTGACCTTGAACTACCATTTGAGATGAAAAAAACGTAATGCCCAAAATTTAGTTGATTTCTACAGCAACATTTCTACATCACACAATAATTTACCTCTCATCGTAATAATTGTGTTAATCAATAACCCTGACATTCTGTTGAGTCAATGGCAAGCGAGAGTATAACTGAAGAACTTATTTCCAAAATGATGTATCTCCATAAAATATCATTTCAAGATGCGAAAGTATCCATATATAGTTCAACACAAAGAAACCATTTTTCACAACAATATTCGCCATGATGGAGAAGTTTCTTACAAATGTATTGATAAGCAAAACTCGAATACAAACGTCAGAAAGTCAACTTATAAATAAGCTCTTCAATTTTTGTTAATCATTGTGATTGTGTAAGATTATCCGCCACTCATAGCTCGTTTAGAACTTTGAGCATTTAGTGTATCACCAACCTCATTCCACACTATATATTTACGTTTCCCTTCCACAGACATCCGTCGTGCAGTCAAACAGTCCGTCGCTTCCTCTCACAAGCCGTTCACGATCATATACCTATGCTACATTTATTGCGCGTGTATCTGGCAATAATTGTATACACGCCGAATGTTTAAGATTACTTACTCCCACCTGGTTTGTACCTCCAATCATTCACAGTATCACCATCCTAAGCCCCCGCTAGGAATTCGCGTTTCTGTCCCTCCAACCCATTTGTCCGGTACACACTCGCCACCAAATAGATACCCGCTTGCTCTCGCCAAGCGTCCACGATCATATCCCTAGGCTACATTAGTCGCCATGTATATTTACCTTGTATTTGAATACGTACCTTGTACCTTGTACGTACCTTGTATTTGAAGGCCTCGCTTGCATTCATCAAGCTTCCGCTATAATATACCAATACTAAATTTGACGCGCGTATATTTGATGGGAGTAGGTATTGTTTAGAATTATTTTATACATACTGAATGTTTAAGACCACTTACTTCTACCTGGTTTGTACCTTTAATCATTCACAGTATCATCTTAATCAACCGCTACGAATTCGCGTTTCCGTTCCTCCAACACATCCGTCCGGTACAGAGTCGCCAAAAATATTCGCCGCTTGCACTCACCAAGAGTCTGCGATCATAAACCTATGCTAAATTTGCATCTACATATATCTATGCTAAATTTGTCTTGCGTGTATCTAGCAATAATTTATACAAGCTGAATCTTTAAGACCACCTACTCCCATCTGGTTTGTGCCTCTAATTATTCACAGTATCACCATCCTAAGCCTCCGCTACGAAATCGCGTTTCCACCCATCCGTCCGATATACACTCGCCACCAAATAGTCCCCCGCTTGCTTTCACCAAGTGTCTGTGATCATATACCTACCCTAAATTTGTCGCGCGTGTATCTAGCACTAATTTTTACAAGTTGAATTTCTAAGATCATCTATTCCCATCTGGTTTGTACCTCCAGTATTCACAGTATACCATCCTAAGCCTCCGCCAGGAAATCGCGTTTCAACACATCCATCCGGTACACACTCGCCACCAAACAGAGCCCTGCTTGCTCTCACCGAGAGTCCGCAATCTTCCACTTATGCTAAATTTGTCGCGCGTATATCTAGCAATAATTTTTACAAGTCGAATCTTTAAGATCATCTACTCCCATCTGGTTAGTGCCCCTCATAATTCACAGTATCACCATCCTAAGCCTCCACTACGAAATCGCGTTTCAACCCATCCGTCCGGTACACACTCGCCACCAAATAGTCCCCCGCTTTCTCTCACCAAACGTCCACGATCATATACCTCCGCCGCATTCGTCGCGCGCGTATGCCGCTATATTTTTGGGCGCGCGCGCGGCGCGGGCGGCGGCGCGGGCGGCGGCGCGGCCGAGGGCGGCGGGCGAGGGCGGCGGGGCGCGTGAATGCCGAGGGAGCTTTCGCCGCCCTTCCGCCGGGCGAACGTCTGTTTGCGCGCTTAATGGCGCCATCCGTCAGAGGCTATCTCGCTCGGGGGCGGACTACCCGCTCCGCTCCGTTGCGTACCGCCGCCGCCGCCGCTGTGCAGCTCGCGCGCGCTGCCCGCGCGGCACAGAAGGACTGCGCGTCCGCTCCCGCCGCCACCGCTGCCGTAATTACGCGTTTGTTTATTTTGCGCGGCTTTATGGCCGGCGCGCCGCGAGCCGCGCGTTGCGACGCGCTTGGAGCCGGGCGTACTGCGTTACCCTGTGTAGCGCGGAACAAGCGGACAAGTGAGGTTAGGTGAGACCGTAGGTTTTATGCCCGGCACGCCACGAGCCGCGCGTTGCGACGCGCTTGGGGCTGGGCGTACTGCGTTACCCTATGCGGCACGAAACGTGCAGAGAAGTGAGGTTAGGTGAGTGCGTAGGTTTTATGGCCGGCGCGCCGCGAACCGCGCGTTGCGACGCGCTTGGGGCCTGACGTACTGCGTTACCCTGTGCGGTGCGGAACAAGCTGAGAAGTGAGGTTAGATGAGTGCGTAGGTTTTATGGCCGGCGGGCCGCGAGCCGCGCGTTGCGACGCGCTTGGGGCCTGACGTACTGCGTTACCCTGTGCGGTGCGGAACAAGCTGAGAAGTGAGGTTAGGTGATAGCGTAGGTTTTATGGCCGGCGGGCCGCGAGCCGCGCGTTGCGACGCGCTTGGGGCCTGACGTACTGCGTTACCCTGTGCGGTGCGGAACAAGCTGAGAAGTGAGGTTAGGTGAGTGCGTAGGTTTTATGGCCGGCGGGCCGCGAGCCGCGCGTTGCGACGCGCTTGGGGCCTGACGTACTGCGTTACCCTGTGCGGTGCGGAACAAGCTGAGAAGTGAGGTTGGGTGATAGCGTAGGTTTTATGGCCGGCGGGCCGCGAGCCGCGCGTTGCGACGCGCTTGGGGCCTGACGTACTGCGTTACCCTGTGCGGCGCGGAATAAGCGGAGAAGTGAGGTTAGGTGAGAGCGTAGACTTTATGGCGGGCGCGCCGCTCGTTGCGACGTGCTTGGGACCGGACGTACTGCGTTACACTGTGCGGCGCGGAACAAGCGGAGAAGTGAGGTTAAGTGAGAGCGTAGGTTTTATGGCCGGCGCACCGCGAATCGCGCGTTTTGACACGCCTGGGGCCGGGCGTACTGCGTTACCCTGTGCAGTACGGAACGCGAAGAAGTGAAGTTAGGTGAGAGCGTAGGTTTTAAGGCCGGCGCGCCGAGAGCCGCGCGTTGCGACGCGCTTGGGGCCGGGCGTACTGCGTTACCCTGCGCGGCACGGAACGCACGGAGAAGTGAGGTTAGGTGAGAGCGTATGCTTCCGCGGCCGGAGTCATTAGTTACTTGGCTGTCCTGGAGACGCCGCGTTCTAGGCACAGGTTGCAACGTTTTGGTCGCCATTTTGCGACCTTCGTGAGGGCGTAGAATTCCGCATTTTCCCTGAGGAAGGTCACAGAATGGCGTCCGAAACGTTCACCTCTGTGCTTGGGACGCCGCGTCTCCCAGAGAGCCAAATAGGTAAGTGAGGTTAGGTTTTGAGTCGCTGCGACTCCCGCGTTGCGACAGGTGCTGAGGTTTGGATTGGCATACATGCGATTTGCAGCAGAAAATGGAGATTATGTTCAGTCACGACCCAAGCGTTGCGACATGCCCCAGATTCGCCTATTGTGATACCCTCTACGTCACCTTCTCGAAAAGAGAAGTTACATTCAGTCTCGCCGCGACCCCGAATTGTAATGTGCTGGGGGCTGGGCGTACTGTGTTACCCTCTGCGTCTCGGAGCGCGCGAAAGGAGTAATTGGGTTCAGTCGCACACTACGCCACGAGGTGCAACTCTGTGTCGACCTTTTGTAATTTGTAGGTGAGCTCCCCGCGGTACAGATCGAGCGATTGATTGATTGATTAGTGATTCCGAGAGCGTCAACTGCTAAAGTCATTAGTTCTGTTAGTGCAGTGCATGTTTTCTGTCGCGGGAGGTGGATCTGATTCTCAACCGCTGGCAAGTGAAATCCGGTGCAGACCTACGTCAGCATGCGGGGATTTTCCCTAACTAGATACCTCTCACCAGCGTGAAACCATCCCAGCCAGGACAAGATCTAAGCTCTCGACTGTTCTCCCGACATGTTTAGTAGTATAGAGCTTGTAAATGAAGGTGTATGTAAGTAAGGGGTGAGGATGAGACAAGGAAGAGGAAGGAACGATCACGTGCGGTCCGTGGCCCGTTAGGGTTCTTTTCCGGCATTTGCGTAGTGTTGATCAAAGAACCCTGGAAAACTACCGATCAGAGAATCCGGCCGCTAGAATTCTCCTCCAGACAACCTAGCTAACAAGCGAGTCGAAAATCCTCCCACCGTTGGGACTCAAACCCAAGAACTTATCGGTCAGAAACACTGCAGTGAACGGATCGTGCGGAAAAGTAATGTTATGTTACGTCGTGACTCGCCCGTTGGGCTGGGCGTCTTGCGTTCGTTTTCTACGGATTGTATTTGTTTCTGCGAACCAATTAAATTTTGCGAAAGACCAGATTAATAGTACACGTTCTGATAGACACTGACACATTTCTGTGCTTCATATGGACTTGTTACACACATCAGTACGCAAAGGGCGCTCATCTCCACACAGCCACCGCGCTCTCCGGCTCTCACGGGGTATTAGCGTATTTGCAGCGGCAGGCAGCTGTTTATTCTTTGAAACAGTTGATTTAAATATCCTGATAATTTACTGTAACATTTATAGGATAAACTTTATTTTAGGTTGAACAGTGGAATAATGGAATAAATTCCACTTTAGAATATTGCTGCACTAGGGACGTGTTTTAGTATTGTGTAAACTGAAGTTTATTTCATCTTTACCAACGCTCAAAGTAGATTAGCAGCATTTGACGACTTAGTCTTCATTATCATTATTCTTTTTTGTTGAAATCTTCACGCCAAGACAGAAGGCCTAAAGATAATGACTAATTCAACGCATTCTACTTTTTTAATGCATACGTTTTGGTAAAGGCTATTAAATTTTTATTTCATTAAAAATGAGTTTATGCACATTGGTTATCCAAACTGAAACTTTATGAAGCTGAGATTGGTTTCGTAATAGTATTTATCAGAAGACAGGTGTTCTAAATATCTATGGACTCGTATTAACTACTACCAACATGAGTCTGTCACCTTTCCGAGGATGAATAGACAAATTTAAACGAAAATTGTAGTACAGTGGATGTTTTTACAAACAAAACTGTGCGAAATTGGTGTAGTAACAACTCGATTGGTTATCGAATATGAGAAGATTTTTGTGTTTTTTATCTGCTGAACTTCTAAGTATCATTTAATTTGAAATTATTTATATATTATTATTATTGTTATTATTATTATTATTATTATTATTATTATTATTATTATTATTATTATTATTATTATTTACTTTTCTAAGTGGAAAATTTCCCGAGAATGGCAGTTCTCCTATGATGGTTGTAGTTCATGAAAATGACTCCACGTTCATGAAAATGTATCCACTGCATATTTTACCAGCTTTAGAAATATGTGGCTTAATCAAAAAAGGATACCAATTACTTGAAGATACTGAGAGACTTAAACTTAAAAAATACAATACTTAAAGAGATTCATCAATTTAGATATCAACGCAGTGCCTCTCAAAATGAATGTCTAATTTAGCCTTTCACCATTTGTATTCCTTTCTCGCCTGTCCTTGTAAAATAATAAAATAATGCAGCGGTGTATGTGTTACGCAAACTAAATTGATGAAACATCATATTTATAAATGGATAAACGTGTACGTTTTGAAATTAAAAAATATAGGTTACTCCCATTGCTGATTCAGCGTATCAAAATATACTGTGTAAACATTTTAAAAGAATGCACCTGTAGAACGTATAAATTCGCAAATAAAGTACTACTGACGACAAATTATATGATTATGATTACATGAAATTTGTTTTATGTTATTTCTCTGAGAATTACGAAATATTTAGTCAGGAGATACTATGAAATTAGTTTAAGTTGATAATATTAAAACATGCCATTATATTTTATTGATTGACGCAGAAACTCGTATAAAGTTTACCAAAAATGTTGTCTCAAACGTATTTACGTTATTTCACTAGCTCAAAATCACCCTTTTATATTTTATAGTCGTCAGCAAGAGGTCGACATCCGTATGTCTCAACCTATGAAAATACTGAAATCACACATCCATGTTTTGTTACATTCGTTTACAAATACAACAAATTTAATAAAAATTAGTTGGAGATAAGTACTGTTCATTGAAGGTTCTAATTTTAAAGTATGAGTGATATCACTCATAGAAGGACCTTATATTTTAGTTTATTCTACGTCATGGAAGAACAGTTTTTGTACACTTATAAAAGGGATGGCGAACGCGTTCCATTGTTTTCCAGGAAGTACTGCATAAGTACTCACAAGGGTCTCGTTAATAGATTAAAAGTGCCTCATGTTGAGATTATTGTGGCACTGTTTGATGAACTAAATTGTGTGTTTGAGCACAGTAAGTTTGCGTGTGTAAGTTAGCGTGCGAAATTGTGCAAACAGTGGCGCGTTCTGGGATCAATATAAACTACAAGCACCCGCGACTGTACACACGTAACGCGTATTGTATATCCAAAGCACATACGTGGATGTATTGTCAAATAACAAAATCCTCCAACCTAAACAAAACTCCCCTTTACTTATTTGCGGAGAGAATATGGAAATCATAACAGTGTAGAACAGTCTGTTACGCAATGCGTTTGTAATTATGCCGCGGCAAAAATGTTGCCTTTTTAAAAAGTTTTTATTTAACTTACCATGTATGCGGCAAAAATGTTAACTTTTTAAAAAGTTTTTATTTAACTTACTGTATAATCGGTCTGATCTCGTATAATAAAATTGTTGTACTTCTGGGTTAGAACTTGAAGAAACCGGATACGTAGATAACTTCGATGACCACCTGATTGGGTATTTTGGGGCAAATCGTCCGGGCATTTTCCTCACAAATGTAGGTCACATACGTATTAAAAATTTAAACATGATAATTATGCCAGCTTGGATTTATTAAACTTTAAAGGTTTATGTAATTTCGGTTACATACTTCATATGTAATTTCGGTATATAACATGGTTTCTTCAACATGGTTAAAGTTGAAAATAGATAAATTAAATTAGTTTTCATATTGACATTTCCTTTGGGAAGTCAGGTGCATCAAGAGATGGTTTCCACGTGATTCGTTTTATCTCTATAAAATAAAAATTTAAAAAAATAATTGAAATGTTTAGCGGCTTTCATCTTACAAAATTATATCAGAAGTTGAGAAAAACTTGAAAAAAGAACAGTATTACAGATTATCTGTCTAAATTTAAGAATATGGGGCCCACTGTTATAGTTGCCTGATCAATAAATAAATTTAGTAGAAGCGATAAAAATGACTTTGTAGCAAATTGTACCAGGATGTGAAGTAGCAGTTTTGGAGAAATAATTTCACAAACAGTATGCGTTTCTAAATAAGTTTCATTCTGTAATCAATAAAAGTCTACTCTTTCCTCGTCGAAATGTAAAGTTTTCAATTTATTAATATGTTGCAAAATGTGTGGGTTGATGTCTAAAAGCCTCTTGTCTCTCAGTACCCATCCCACTGTGAGAATGAATGTTGCTTTGTGAAAGCGTAACTCTGATACAAAGGTATTATCCCTGTCATCTCTCTCAAATAATATTTACCACTTCCGTTCACAACCTTCTCGTATTCAATCACAAGTGTCCGACTCTGTCAAGATGTCGCCCAAGCAGGAGAAGGTAATAATGAAGAGAGGGTGAGGTCCCCGCTATTCCTCAATAGCTGTGACGACAGGAAGGGAGACAGAAAGATGATGAGGCTGATAGCAGAAACGATAAGTCTCACTGTAAGGACCTCGGAGTTGCTGGGACGCTGGCAAGAGAAGCCACTAGAGTGAGACCATTGCCGGAACGAAACAGTACACAGTGGGCCAGAATAACACAAAAAACTTCTGTGATTTCAAAAGGCACGCACTTTTATAAAAAGTAGGAACTATGCGTTATTAATAGTAAAAATATAAAATCAAATTAATATGGGTTTTCACCAATCTATTTTTTGCTTATACTCTACGTTATTTTTATGCTGGCATGTCCTAATGAGATTTGTAGCAATATTTCTCTTCTGAATAGAGTATGAAGGGTACAGCAGTAGGAACCTTTTCTTTTCTCTGTCTCCTCTTTTATAGAGATTTATAAAGATATACAATTTTTCTTGGGGAGGGTATCACTGACCCTGAATCATCAAACTAAGATCTCTAAATGAATGCAGTTTAAAACTGTACAATGTCATCGCCAGATATTATTGACAAGTCATGTCATAGCTCATGCATTATCTCATGCTCCATCAGTACAAAATTCGGATATTGAGATAAGTTTTACTTTATCTTATTTTTCGATTAGGTCACTAATCGACTCGTACTAGAATAGCTTGCACAAGCCCAACAATCATTTTTAATTAGTCTCGGAAATCAGAAAATGGAAATGAATTTCACCGTTTCCAGAGTTTAAAATCTGTACTACACGTACACGAAACCTACGTACACTGACAACACAACTGCAGAGACGGATCCTGAAATTATTTCAGATGGGTAAATTTCACTTGGAACTCGACCCTCCTAAATATTTTTGAAGTAATAAAATTATTTGTATTATTAACTTTTAAAAAAGTGTGTTCATGATGCTAATAATTCTTTGAAAAGTGTGCGATCAGTATATTATAATTTTGAATTACGTTTTTGAATAAATTCAATAGAATAACTAAAATATGTGTTTGGGGGACCGCAGCGCTGAATTGGGTTCACATGCCCACGATGGGACATCCCACAACTCTGTAACTGAGAAGCAATTCGGCGGTCCCGTCTTAGGTTCTTCATCTATCCAGATCTGTTTTTATTATTATTTACAATCACAGTTAAACAGTGATGTGTTTGAGACTTTTAGGAACCGTTCCATTTTTCGTCGTTTGACATTTTCTTTTCCTACCTTTTCAAAATTCCTTCATCAGTTCACTTTTTCTAGCATTCTCCAAGCACTTTGAACCGGCTTTTTTTCTCTCTTCTCTTGGAGTATTTTCCATTTTCAAAATCGTTTCATTTACTTCTAAAAATGTATTTCCAGAGATTCTTACTCTTAAATTATTTCTTCCCAAATCTTGTTTGCTTATTTTCAAATCTTCTTTATTTATTATTTATTATTTTATTAATTATTATTATTATTATTATTATTATTATTATTATTATTATTATTATTATTATTATTATTTATTCGTTAGTTAATATTTATTTACTATCATACATTTATTAACAATTGTTCATTTGGTAATTCTGTACTTGTTAATTATTATTTATTGTTTTTTTTATTTATTATTTATATATTGTTTGCCTGGGGTGCCTTGTGAGGATCCTTTGGCCCCAGTGTACGGTGCGCAGGGGAGGTGGGGGCGTGGTGGGCGGCGGTGTCGCGCTGAGCAAGACAGATGAGCGTCGGGCGGGCGATCTCCTCTGCGCTTCTAATTATTTCAATTACGCCCCCCCCCGCCATCCTCCCCCCCTGGTCCTCGCCCGACACTCCCCCGCCCCCCGCCCCCAGCCCCCGCCGTTCCAAGGGGCCTAGCCCGTCAGCCGGCATGAGGGGTGCCCTTCAGTGGCAGGTCTACAGGGCGGCGCGAAAAACAGACCTGTGAGAAAGTTGCGTAAAGTATTAGATTTGTAATGAATCGACCTGTTTAATTTGTGCATACTAGCGCAGTTTTATGCTAGTGCAATTTTTGAAGACCAATTTAGTTTTGTGTCCGCTTGAGCAAAAGATAAATGTTTTTGGAATGGGTCACATTGTGGACTATCGCGAGTCCGCCTGGAGCTGTCTGGAGGAGAATTCCAGCGTCCGGGTCCTCTTATCGGTAGTTTTCCGTGGGTTCTCCGATCAACACCAGGCGAATGCCGGAGCAGTACCCTGACAAACGAGCCACGGACCACGCGCGATCTTTCCTTCCTCTTCCTTGTCCTATCCTCTCCCCTTACACACACACTTACCTAACATGCACTAAACTATCACACCTCGGAAGACCAGTTGCAAGCTTAGAACTTATCCCAGCTAGAGCGTGCCCCGGTAGTGGGAGATACCTGGTGGGGAAATAATCCCCGCAAGCCGACGTTGGTCGGCGCCGGATCTCGCCATCGAGGAGATCATTATCGGGGAGATCATTGCCATGTCCTCGATACACCTACGGGTTTAATGACAGCATCAGGAATCGCTAAATAAACAAAAAACCCTTCAAGCGGAATTGTATACTGCGTAATTTTTAGTGTATACGAGAATATACAGTTAACCTGCTGAAATGTTCATCTCCATTAAAAACCATTTTCCACGGAAGTGATTGATTTTTCCTTAAGCTACGTGTAAATATTCTCTCCGTATATAAAGCCGTCACGTATCCACGTGACTTGCGGCCAGACACATTTCATAAATAACCTTTCTCTTGCCATTTCTACTTTTCTCAAGCGATCGTAACGTCATTTGTCGATTTTATCACACAAAAAGAAGCGGAAGGATGTGGAAATTACTGTTGATCCTTCCTGAATCAGAACGCATTGTCAGATTATTTAGAACAGATACGTTAAGATTTCCTCTCGGGAGGATTATTTTGGTTTCAGTTAGCGATTTTTATGCATGCTCTATGGTATCTGCAGAATATGATTCGCAGCTTCTAGAGTAGTTTATTTGAGAGTTCGTTTTTGTAAGTAAGCAGATAGAGTTACTCCAATGAGACAATAAGTCAAGGTTTTTTGACATTCACCTAGAGGGAAAAAAGAGCACCTGGGAAGCGAAACAGTGAATTCAGGCACATAACTTCTTTAAAAAATTAAACTTCAATTAGACATTATTTCATAGGATTGCTTGGATAATTGAAATTCCAAAATTTTAGAATAAAATGTACGCTTATCTCCTAAAAAAGAACTTTAAAATTACAAATATAAGATATTAAAATAATTTTCGTTATGTTAATAATAAACATGATAAGTGCAGTAATTACGAAAGAAATATTGTATATGTCCTTTGTTTAAGAAGTCTCTAATTCATATTTAAATAACTTGTAACGTACTGCGTTAAAAAATATTTTCACAACGAGATTTGTATAGTTTAATTTCATCTTTAAATTTAACTTTAAATTCGTTCCGGTCCCTGAAATATATATTTTCATATTTGATCCCCAACTCAGGTTGTTCATCATTTGTTTGCGTAAAGCCTCGCCAAAAATACCCACACTATTGAAGTGAGTTGTGAAAATAACAGCATCCTGCCAAAACAAATATATGAGTTAATTCAATGCTAACTGAATGGCTTATTTCGTGTTTCAAAAGCAATCTTTCCAATAATAATGACAATGCTAAAATATTGACATACGTTCATTAAGCAGGCAAATACTAATACTGATATTTTGACTTCTATAAAACCGAGAATTATTTTTGTTTTGTTGACGTGTGTTATTTGCCATTTTAACAAGAAACGTATTAAAGTTGTTGTGAGTCTACAAATAATTTCAACGTTTTATTAATGGATTTACATTAGATGGGTTATTAATCTGGATAGCTTTCAGAAATATTCCTATTTCGCATTATTATAGGGTATAGTTATTGTAGTGTATGTAGAGTACATTTAGACTACAATATCATTATTATAGTGTCCATGCAATCGCAAATAGTGAAGTTCAGCTTTTACTTTTTTGTGCACATAGAACGACTGTAAAAAACAAATGTCAAAATTGCGGCGGAAACACTTTGTTTGGGGATCCCCAACATCGCAGGTCTATTGTTTTTTTTCAAAAACGTCCAGAATTTTTTCCAAAATGCGTATTCCCCGATTCCTAATTGATCTCACTGAAATTCGCGGTATCTCGAATTTGAAATGGATCTTCCAATTTTGGGTGTAAAATTTACATAAACGCTCTAGGATAGTTTCGAAATTTTCTAAAGCAAAATACTCAACTTTTTTCTTATATTTTTGCTGAAATAGAGCGAAATACATAAAAAGCGAAGTTTATAAACAAATGGTACAGGCCCAGGAACTGAATCACAATTCTGATGGTGAAACGCGAACGGTGTGCCTTCGGTGGTGTATCGGTTAGCGTATCGGACCCTTACACCCAAGTTCGCGGGTTCCAACCCGATCGAAGGCGCCGATATTTAAGGGCAACGAAATTCTTCGTAAGCCCTCCTTCGGAGGAGAAGTCCTCCGATGCGATTACTCCGGCTGTCCCATGTTGTAGATTTACTACATGTACAAGTAAAAGATCCTCAAGCCTAAAAGAAACCTCTGAATTAAATTTAAATCACTTGTTTCGTCGCCCAAGTGATACCTTTAGACATAGATGATAAAAGGAGCAGTTCGAAATTTGCTTGGACGGAAGAGCACGCCTGATGACCTGAGTGTCACCACGGAAAATAAGGCATAGAAATAAAAGAGGTCGTCTTCGTCAACATATTATTTTTATTAAGATAGCCTGCCATTTTGATTAAGACCGTGCACAGTCTACCGACTTTTGCCGAAAGCAGCGAGACTGACAATGACGGCAAAGCCGACGAAAGCCGGCTATCTTAATAAAAATAATATGTTGACGAAGATGACCTCGTTTATTTCTTCTCATAAGAACGTCAACAACACCACATCAGAATTCCCACAAATAAGGCATAATTTATCGTACGTATCTAGTGACGAATGACAGTTTCTATTCCCGTAGGCGGAGCGGTCGTGGGTATTTCCAATATAATTTTAGCTGCCGCTGCTTTCCACTTACCCAACGTCGCTGTCCGTTCGCCTCACTCTTGAGGACTGTCAAATAAAACATTTAAAGTTCGAATGGCTAATCAATCGGCAATCTGTTACCTGCTCCGTTTTCGCGGATATGTTGTTCTATTCTAGAACCACCGATTAATTATATCTCATACCTTCCCCAAGGTTTCGCAAATCTTCTAAGCACTTGAAGACACTACTAATTGGGTGTTTTAAATAAGTACTGTCGACTCCGGTTATAGTGAACTTTTGGGAACTAACATGGTTGGTTCACTATATCAGAAGTTCACTACATCCGATGATATCAAAATTAAATGGAATATTTCGAAAATTATTGATTTTATTAATATAGAAATACAGCTAAATTCATTAACAGCAACAACTGAAAATTCAATATCTTTATTTGTACTTTCGAAAATCAATTATTGTCAGTTATTAGCTTACATTCTTCATTAGAAATTTCTCTAGATCCTTCTTCAGAGTTCGCGCTCTCATCACACTTCTCCTGCATTCTCCTCTGTCTCTCAGTAACGTAATGCAGCCTTCACACCCTTCAATGTCTCTTGCATTGTTGGAACAGGTCCAACTCTCCGAAGGCCCTTTTACTCGCCTAATTACATAAGAGATCAAATTATTTTCCAAGACTTACTTCCTACGTTCACTAAAGCCGAGCTTCAGGTTCACTATAACCGAATCTTCTTTATATCTCATTTGGAATGTAAGTGAAACGAGACCGGTGAATTTGGTTCACTATAACCGAGGGTTCACTATATCCGAGTTCACTATAACCAGAGTCTACTGTATTTCACTTTAAATATCCCGACTTAATCGTCATGCGTTCATCTCTTTCGAACTCTAGCTAGCTTCTCCCAAAACAAACTTGACACTTCATCAACCCATTACATTACTCAATTGTTCCTTCTTTAACGAGTTGATACGTTCATCTCTTTCGAACTCCAGCTAGCTTCTCCCAAAACAAACTTGACTCTTTAGCAACCGAACATTACTCAATTGTTCGTTCTCTGAAGAGTTGATACACTCGTACCAAGTTTTATTTTCATTTCGTAACAATTGAATGAAGTAGTCCTACGCCGTGAAGTTACATTGCGAGTCGTCCATGTTCTCTGACAGAAATCTCCGCTATTCCGCGTCGCACCGCGGAACGTTATCTCGTGGAGCAATCCCGTCCGCAAACTGCACGGATAGAGAGCGCTCGGGTTAAGGCCACAACACGACGGGAACGCGAAGCTTGACGTAAACGGAACCGGGAAGGATGGTCAACATTTATCTCAGCTCTGGAACGCGAAGCCTCTCGACCAATAAAAGTGCAGCAAATGGCGGCGAAGCTTTCCAGCTGATCGAGCGCGCGAACTGGGCGCGACAGGCTACACTGGTCTGAAGCGGAATTGAGTGTCTGACGATATTGAGGTTAGAGCGTGGATTTGCGAGGTTAGGGTTTGAGGCGAGTTTTGTTAGTCATTGTTGAGTTGTTTTAGTTATTTTTAGTAATTATAGTATAATTGTTTTTCTATTTATATTAATACTTAGAATTAAAATGTCCCACATATTTTTAAGAATGTACTTTGGTGCTATTTGTTTATTGACAAAATTTTAGTTTCTCGTAATTGTATTTTCCGTAAGTTCGTACTAGTTTTGGCATTCTTTGTACCTATAGTTATATTTTTCTAATTAATATTCTTCCGTTAAAGTATATCTTATTCATAACATCTCACACAAACACATCAGACAGATGGCAATACAAAGAGTAACACAGTAGCATCGCTAGAAGTGCTTTGGTTTGGACAACTGTTTCTAGAAGTTTGGACAACTGTTTTAGCCGCTACTGGTTCATATCGCTATTCCTCTTCCCGTTCGCGTTTATTGTGAAGCGCACGTGCCTCCCGTTCCCGTTCCCGTCCTCACCTTCACGTTCCCGTTCGCGTTCCCGTTCGCGTTCCCGTTCGCGTTCCCGTTCGCGTTCCCGTTCCCGTTCGCGGGCTATTGTGGAGCGCTCGGGTTAGACGGAGGTCCGTTTAGCGGCCGGGGTGGAGGCGAGGCCGCCGTCGCTGCTGAGGGCGGCCGAGGCTCCGGCGGCGGGAGGCCGTCGCAGCCCCGCCCACCCGCTCGCAACCGCAAGCGCGTCTTGCCAGCGCGCCGCGCGCACTCCAGACGCATCAATTATTCACCCCGCGCGCCCCGCCGCCCTAATGGACGATCTGCGAAGGAAATATGGGGGGAGCGCGGGCGCCGCCACGCATTTCTAGAGCCTGGCGAAACGGTCGCCCTTGGGATGGGTTTTAATTGACCGAAAAAAGGATTTGGCTCAAAAGTGCTCGATGGCTGGTTGGTTGTTAGTGATTTCGGACGCGTCAACTAGTGAGGTCGTTAGTGCCGTACTTACCGGACTAATGAGTCTGTAGTGCATTTTTTTACTCGAGAGGTGGCGGTGATCTTCCCCCGCTGGATGGCGAGATCCTGCGCCTGTCAGAGTTTCCCGCAACCAGGTATCTCCCACCAACGGGACACCGCCCCAGCCGGGACAAGCTGTAAGCTCCCGACCGGTCTCCCGGCATGTGTGGTAGTGTAGGACATGTTAGCGTAAGTGTATGTAAGAGGTGGGGATAGGACAAGGAAGAGAAAGGAAAGATCGCGCGCTGTCCGTGACTCGTTTGTTAGGGCACTGCTCCGGCTGGTGTTGATCGGGAAAAGCATGGAAAAACTACCGATCAGAGCAGCCGGTTGCTAGAATTCTCCTCTAGACAGCGACTGAACTCGACCTAGCTGACAAGCCAGTGTCGGAAATCTTTCTACTGCCAGGACTGGAACCTAGAACCTCTCGGTCAGAGTCAGGTCAGGTCTCGGTCAGAGAGACTTCAGTTGATGCCCTGAGCCACCTGTCCCGGTGGAGGGGGAAGGAGAGGAAGCGTGGGCGGGGCCACGCATTTCTAGAGCCTGGCAAAACTGTCGCCCTTGGGATGCTTTTTAATTGGTCGAAAAAAATTGGAGAAGAAATGCTCCAGATTCGGATAGTTTTTATGATGTTTCGTGTTCGTGATCACTTTTTAGGTATGGGCTGTTTTAGCAGCGTTCTGGTTTTGTTTGCTTCCACCGGAATGATTAATGACAATTAAGATGTAATATTTCACCCTTTTTATTGATTTATCTTAAGAACAATATTAAAAATAAGTTAAAATAACGGATACAATAAAAAATAAACCTTAAGATAGAGATGATTACAGTATTTCCTTCTTATAATGAATGAAATATTAACATAAAAGTATTGCTATTGCCTGAAAAACTCATCAGTGATTAAAATATTTATTTACATGATTTCCCAGTTCTAAGCTGTTGTAATGAAAAAAGCAAAAAAAATGACAAATTATAATTTCAAGTATAAATGTCAGAACTACGATGTATTCTCTCTGTAAGAAATGTTTCTCGAGCTCCCATATTTTCCCATATCTGACTGTGAGTGATTGATTAAGTATAACCAGTGACTTAAAAACTCGTGACGAAGCCTGTTAAACTGCATTTAGCCCTGCTCCCTTACTAAATGAATGCGATGCTCCTTCAGAATGAAATCCCTAAATGTTTTTTTGTAGTAGTTGTTACTGTAACATTCCGAATGGAGTGAAATGACAATCGTTCATAGTGACACCGTCAAAATGAATCGAGTCACAGTCACATTTTGGAACGTTTGTGCGACCCTTCCTCAGCCCTTTGCCAGGGGAGGGGAGGGCACAGCGTTGGGCGCAGCGGCCAACCAGAGACTGTGTGCGGTAGGGGCAGCTGGCGCGGGCGGGCGGGCGGGCCTTTGCTGCGCCTAATGAACGCGACTGTACCGCCCGCCGAGACTTCTCTGTTAAGGGCTGGCCCTGACTGGCGTATTGTAAATGAGCCCCACGCTAGGATTTATCGTACCGGCTGAGAGGGTTGCTATAATGGAGGCCGGGCTCCAACCGAGTGATATTTCAAGCACAGACGGCCGGTCATCTCGGGCCCGCCCCGCGCGCCGTCTTGGCCGGTCGGCGGGGCGGGGGCGGGGAAGGGCGAGGGTCGGAGGAGCAAAGGAGCGCAGATCGCCCGGAGCGGAAGGCTCGTCGCCCTGTCGGGGCTTCTTACCCACCCGTCCTCCGCTTTTCTGCCCGCCCTCCCACCCACTCTCCCACCCGCTCTCCCATCCGCCCTTCCACCCGCTCTTCCACCCGCTCTTCCACCCGCCCTTCCACCCGCCCTTCCACCCGCCCTTCCACCCGCCCTTCCACCCGCCCTTCCACCCGCCTTTCCACTCGCCCTTCCACCCGCCCTTCCACCCGCCCTTCCACCCGCCCCTCCACCCGCCCTTCCGACTGGGAGAGGTGGCTCAGGGCATCAACGGATGTCGCTGCAATGCCTCTGACAGGGAGGTCCTAGGTTCGAGTCTCCACTGAGGCAGGATTTTCTACCCTAGATTATCAGAAAGGTCGGGTTCAATCGCTGTCTGGAGGACAATTCTTGAGGCCCGCTGCTCTGATCGATAGTTATCCCTGGTTTCTGGGATCAACCCCAAGCGAATGCCGGAGTGTTGTACCCTACCAAACGGGCCACGGACCGTGCGCGAGCTTTCCTCTCTCTTCCTTGTCCTATCCGTACGTACACTTACATTCACTGCCCCACCACACACGCCGTAGGGCTGGCAGGAAACTTAGAGCTTGTCCCCGCTGTGGTGGTTCTCCGCTGGTGGAGGAAACCCCGCTAGCTGACGGAAGGTCGGTTCCAGATCTCGCCATCCAGCGGACGATCTCCACCATTTCTCGAGGAAAGCACATGCTCTACACTTACGGGACTAATGACCTTAGCCGTTGACGCTCCCGGAATTACTAATCAATCAATCAATCAATCAATCAATCTTCCATCCGCTCACCCGTCCTTCTCCCCGCCCGCCCACTCTTCTGCATCCCTCCCTTTTGCCAGTCTACCCGCCCTTTTATCGTTCGCACGTCTTTCTGCCTAATCACCCACTCTTCAGTTCACATGCTCATGTACTTACCACCTCACACTCACTCACTATTCCACTTGTTTTCCCCTTCTCACCTCATTTTCATTTATACTCCCAACTCTTCCGTTCTCCTACTCTATCATTCACTCGCATTCTACCGGTTCATAACAGTCAACATGTGAGACCATTTGTCCGGTCTTCTGGTCAATCAACAACCAACGCCCTTTACCTCTGACTCCATTCGCCATCATCCTCCAGGCAAATGCCAAAGCAGTACCCTAACAAACGGGCCACGGACCGCGTGCAATCTTTCCTTCCTCTTCATTGTCCTATCCTCTCCCCTTATACACACACACACTAACATGCACTACACTAACACATTCCGCGAGACCAGTCGGGAGCTTAGAGCTTGTCCCGGCTGGGGCGGTGCCCCGCTGGTGAGAGATACCTGGTTGGAAAAACACCGCTGGCCGACGGTAGGTCGGCGCCGGATCTCGCCATCCGGCGGGGGAAGATCACCGCCATCTCCCGAGAGAAAATCATGCACTACAATTACGGGACTGGCCTAAGCTGTTGACGCGCCCGGAATCTCTAATCAACCAACCAACTAACCAAAGCCATCATCCTGCGCGCGGCCACTTCCTTGTGCTTGCCCGACGTTTCCCATATCGACGCTCCCCACGTTCGCTTTCCATTCTTCTGCTGGGCGTCGCCATGCACTGGACCGTGCTTATACAACAACCTATTCGCTCCCCTGTACGTTGCATTTCGCCCCAAACGTGGAGCCCCCTGCTGATTCTTCTTCTAGTTTCTAGATGAGTGTTATCTAAACTCTCGTTTATCCTGTTCTTCCGATTCCTCTTCCTCTCTGTTCCACTCCCATTCCTTTTTATTGTCTTCTTTCCCGCTTTCTTCATCTTGTGTTCTCTGTGTCAGTGTATTCTGTGATGACCCCTGAATTGCCCCCTTTGTATTCTGAGTCCCTCAGCAGCATCTACCCCAGTTTCTTGATTTTTGTCATTTCGATATATATATATATATATATATATATATATATATATATATATATATATGTATATACATATATACATATATATAGTGTGTGTGTGTGTGTGCGCACGCGTGTGCGTGTGTCTGTGTGTTGATTAGTGGAATTGAGGGTGTCTGTTACTGCGATGTTTTCTTTTTAGTATTGTTCGAGACATTAGCATTAAACATGTGGCAACGCTGCCTCGACCCGCTGGCCCGCCGCCGCCGCGGGGTCGGTGGGTCTCCGGCGCGGCTCATTCATAGAAGCGGGAGCAAGCGTGTGTGCCGGCGGGCGCCCGTGCCCGCGTCTGCGTGGGTGGGGGTCACGCGAGCCAACCCTCAGCGGGGTGCGCAGGCGGCCGAGCCGCCCGCCCGTCCGCCCATCGTGCTCGCCCACAAATCCACGCACTCGCCTATCTTCCTTCACTCTCACGCAGCACTCACCAACCACTTGCATTCTCACCCACCTACTCTCCTATTCATCTTCCCATCCATGTATTCTCCTTCCCTGTCATTCACCGTCGCACTCTCTCACTCATCCTCTCATCCATTCGTCCCTTATCCACTCAATTTCTCGTCCACTCACCCTCTTATCCACTCACCCTCTCATCCTCACATCAAATCACCCCCTCATCCAATCACCCTCTCATCCAATCACTCTCATCCAATCGCCCTCTCATCCAATCACCCTCTCATACAATCACCCTCTCAGTCAATCACCCTCTCAGTCAATCACCCTCTCAGTCAATCACCCTCTCATCCAATCACCCTTATTCACTCACCCTTTCGCCCACGCATCCCATTCATCTGAGTAACTCTATCTGATGTATGTATTATTTTGCCTCTATTACAAAAATGTACATTCGTACGTACGATTACCTACCAAAACTCTCACAGAAAACATTCGTCAAAATGCATTGTTATCGACGTGCCAGCTGAGAATGATGCAGAGTACATAACACAATAATTTGTATTTTCGGAAGAATGAAGTAATCGAAATGTGTATTACTTCATTATTGGAAATGAATTAATAGACCTTTTAGATGCTTCATTGATTCAAAATAAAAAGACATATTTAAAATTTTATTACATTTTTTTTAAAATTTTGAACCATTAAGTCTCGCGCACGGCTGGCATTGAATATAAAATCGTCTGAAAAGACAAAAATGATAATACATGTATCAGTGATGCAACAAGTTATTAAAAATACTCCATATTCATTGTGTCAAAAATTACGCGACTCGTTTAAAATAATCAGTACAGTGAGAGCGTTTCAAGTCTCCAATGCAAAAGCAGTAGATGAAAACTTAAGATTCTGGTTCTGAGAGTATTTCCGTTTTCCCAACAAATCTCATAATGATTAATAATGAATTCGGATAAAGTAGAACAACGAGGAAAACTCTCGTAAATTGCTAAACAAGAGCCAAAACGAGGAAACTTATTCTACCCAATGAACAGGCAAAAAAACAAAAAGATCTACAGCCCAATCTCGCAACTTACGTCAGGAAAGTTTGTTTCCAGACTCCCAAATACTCTTAAAATAAACGGCGGCCGATCTACATGCAAGTGATTTACGTAATTTGATGTGGCTCTCTACTCTTGAATAAGTAGCCGCCAAGAAAGGAATTAATACCAGCAAGAATTAAGCTACCGTCCGGCCGAAGATTAATTTAGAGACAGGGGATTTTATTGTAACATTTGTTTCCGAGGCGCACTAGAAATAACCTGAGAGAAGTTCTCGCAGCCGTAAACCGGTTGATGAATGACAACACATTGTTCACGTCGCGACGGTAATGGATAAAGTTTATAACTAGCTCCGCTCTATCTGGGAGGGGTGATTTGTGAATCCTTAAATCTTGGAGGCACCGGTACCGGGAGCGGTAGCTCAATGCATTAACTGATGTCACTGCAGCGCCTCTGACCGGGAGGTCCTAGGTTCGAGTCCTGACGGAGGCAGGATTTTCGACACTAGTTTTCCAGCTAGGTCGAATTCAGTTGCTGTCTGGAGGAGAATTCTAGCGGCCGGCTGCTCTGATTGGTAGTCATCCGTGGTTTCTCCGATCAACACCAGGTGAATGCCGGAGCAGTACTCTACTAAACGGGCCACGGACCGCGCGCGATCTGTCCTTCCTCTTCCTTGTCCTATCCTCTCCCCTTGCACACACACTTACACTAACATGCACTACACTACCACACATTCGGTCGGGAACTTAGAGCTTGTCCCGGCTGGGGCGGTGCCCCGTAGGTGGGAGAGTCCTGGTTAGAGGGAAACCCCGCTAGCCGACGGAAGGTCGGCGCCGGATCTCGCCATTCAGCGGGGGAAGATCACCGCCATCTCCCGAGAAAAAAAAACATGCACTACACTAACGGGACTAATGACCAGAGCAGTTGACGCGCCCGGAAACATGAAAAAATCAATCAATTAAGGGGGTGATGAGGGGTGATTTGTGAATCCTTAAATCTTGGAGGAACCGGTGCCAGCAGTGTGTGTGCCTCCAAGAATAGCGATGGCCGCGCCGAATCCTGCAGGATGGCCCGTGTCAATTAGCGAGGCGTATTTATGTGGCGGAGATTTCGCGTGGCGGAGAGGACTTTGCCCGGTAAATTAGCGGTTTGCGACGACGCAGCTGGGCTGGCGGGCGAATGAGAAGCTGCACCCTCGCCTTAGGCCACTGTCCCAGCGCAGCCCAAATGTGGCTCGTTCGCTACCGGAGGACTGCGAGCGAAATCGTACCACATATTTCATCCGAAACACACCCGACTATTGCAAACCGAAATCGACAGAATATTCCCATAATTCCGCAGTATATTGTTTGAAACAGTGCTTTGAAAAGCACGCTCAAGACCGTTTAATAACCTTGTCTTGACAGATAGTTTGGAGAAATGCGGGAAGAGTGGGGGTATTCGAAATCGTTACGAATTCGAATACCCCCACTCGTTAGATTTTATGAAGAAATGCCAATCTCTGGATAATCAGTCACGCCTTTGAAAGTTTCTCAATAATTTGCGTTCTAACTTTCTCAGGAGTTCGAGGTATCTTCTGTGAAGAATCTGGACCTGCGTTAGTCATTTCTTTAGATTTTTTGGAGAAAAACTTGTACAGGAGTTCTCGAGTCTTCAACAGTAAATCGTTATTACGAGCCAGTGAAGATGTGTTTGGAATGTTGTCATTAGTGCTCGCTGCGAGC